>WNWK01001198.1:0-65000 GCA_009830355.1 Cherax destructor | reverse complement strand
CATGCCTGTGTGTGTGTGTGTGTGTTGCTTCATGCCTGTGTGTGGGTGTGATTTAATTACCAAGTGTTTCAGTAAGCCAGGGGACACTGTTTGTGTGAGTGAAATTTTTAACTACGACTGAGAGTTCAGCTGTTCAGCATCCCAGTTGGCTCAGCTCAACACAGCATCCCAGTTGGCTCAGCTCAACACAGCATCCCAGTTGGCTCAGCTCAACACAGCATCTCAGTTGGCTCAGCTCAACACAGCATCCCAGTTGGCTCAGCTCAACACAGCATCCCAGTTGGCTCAGCTCAACACAGCATCCCAGTTGGCTCAGCTCAACACAGCATCCCAGTTGGCTCAGCTCAACACAGCATCCCAGTTGGCTCAGCTCAACACAGCATCCCAGTTGGCTCAGCTCAACACAGCATCCCAGTTGGCTCAGCTCAACACAGCATCCCAGTTGGCTCAGCTCAACACAGCATCCCAGTTGCCTCTGCTCAACACAGCATCCCAGTTGCCTCAGCTCAACACCACCACGTATAAACACATTCATTTTATCGCCTATTATATTGTCTCCGTTGAGTTGGTTGGTGCCATAAAGCATGATGAGGTGATACCAAGAGCTAGGTATCACTGGAAGGTCACATACAAGAACCTCTGAGAGATTATGATATATTACAAACTTCTAAATAACTTTCACATATATGCATGCTCAAGCAAGAAATTGCTGTGACAGGTTTCGAGGATTTTTCTACTCTCGCAGCCCGGCCTGAGGACAGTCATCCTTGCTGATCGTCTGGTCAACCTGGCTGTTGCTGTTAGAGGTTCGTAGGTCCACATATCACAGCATGACTGACCAGGAATCAGGAACTTGCAGCAGGCAGTGACCCAGTTTCCTTTTGAAAATTTCTTCCTTCGTCCCGGTAGCGTGTGCGAGACCTGCTGGTACCAAGTTAAAGTACTGTGCCCGTGGCGCCCCTGCTTTTCACTGGGTTTATTCTGTCTCACTTATATCTCACTCCACTATGTTGTAGTGTGTAAATTTGAAATTTGCCTTTTAAGAATTGTTTATGTGTTGTGTGGCCATTTCACGTGTGCTTTCATATTAGTCAGTAATTTTCCATGATTTACTCCATGTGTATCAGGTATATAGTATCTTCTCCGCTGCACAGACTACATTCCAAGATCTTTAAAGCGTTCCCAGCAGTTACTGACGTTCTGTTGATTCTCTGCTCTGCTCTCCCTGCCTTGAAAGTTACTGTGACCATGGAACAATGTTTGAGACGTGAGAGTAAACCCACAGAACTCTCTTCCCTTCTAAACAAAATATTAAAAATTGAACTCGCAATACTCGTAAAAACACAAACTAAAATTGGAACACTCCCGAAAACACTGACCAAAATGAGTATGAACGACCAAAGTCTTACAAAATAATAATCCGCAATACTCAGACACTTTACAACACTAACCGACACTTAAATCACGAGCATGTCAATAAGATGCACATACACACACACACACACACACACACACACACACACACACACACACTCACACACACACACACTCACACACACACACGCCCCGATGGCATGGTGGCTAGCGCTCTTGCTTCACGCACGGAGGGCCCGGGTTCAATTCCCGGCGGGGCCGAAACATTTCGAAGTGTTTCGTTACACACACACACACACACACATACATACAACAGGCCTAATGTCTAATCGACATGTGCCTAGGACAAAATGGTAACTAACACTCATGGACACACACAAGCTCATGGAGCAGGGAGAGAGAGGACCTAGTAGCAATCAGTGAAGAGGCGGGGTCAGGAGCTATGACTCGACCCCTGCAACCACAAATAGGTGAGTACAAATAGGTGAGTACACTCACACACACACACACACAGTTCACTGGGTAAACCAAGAAAGTAAGGGAAACAGATATTCAAATTTCAAACAAAGAGACCTTAATGGTAAACAAAGTCAAAATGTTCAGTGCCCCAAGGCACGGTGCTGGCACCGTCAGTGCCCCAAGGCACGGCGCTGGCACCGTCAGTGCCCCAAGGCACGGTGCTGGCACCATCAGTGCCCCAAAGCACGGTGCTGGCACCATCAGTACCCCAAGGCACGGTGCTGGCACCATCAGTGCCCCAAGGCACGTTGCTGGCACCATCAGTGCCCCTAGGCACGGTGGTGGCACCATTAGTTTCTTCATAGCAGACGAACAAGAACACTAACTACAGCGTCGTAACATCTTTGGTGAGACACAGAAAACTTAGTTATATCAAGATCATTATACTCATGGGGAAGAGCTAAACCCGCAGGAGTCATATAATGCCTGGGGGAAATCGGAGACAATCATGTTCAACCCAAGGAAGGGGAGGGCAAGTCCAACTCCTTGGATCAAAAGCCCCTCATCAGTGTCAAGAAACCTTCGATTACATAACTGGGTGGAGAGTCTCTGCCGCCTTGGCGGAGGTCGGAGGTTCGAGCCTCTAGTTACACACAGTTATCAACATAGTCTTCCGAATAACAAATGAAAAATAATATGATGTTCAGTGATAACAAATATGAACGGTTTAGGTAGAGAAACAATGAGTAATGAAGACGAGAACAATATAGAGAACTCGTGCAGATTATATCATCAAAGACAAGAAACAGATCAAACAATTTGGAATAATTATGTCAGACGAACAGTCAATTGTAGAAGAATAAAGACAGCGCAGCAGAAACCAGGAAAATGCTAAAGTGGATTATGAGAACTTTCAAAACTCGAGAAGCAGTGCCAATGACAGTACTTGTCAAATCAATGGTGTTCCTGCGACTTGAATATTGTTTTGTGGTCACAGGCAGCAGCGTTCAGGGCAGGAACAGACAAACATATACAAATAGAACCAATAAAAGCATCTAAAGTGCTTATATTGTTCTCTGTACAACAGAGGAAGATACTTAATAATATTTATAGTGAAAGTACTCAAGAGCCTGACTCCTCACACACTGATATAACAACTTACTGGAGTGAAATGTGTCCAACTAATACAGAAGTTAGAAGAGAGCGTCCTGCTACAAGTTCTGACTGTGATTGCTATGTGGGTTGCGCTCTAGCTGAAACAGCCTGGTTGACCAGGCGGTCACCAGGGAAGGTTGGCCTCATGCTAGGCTGCGAGGGTACAAGACCTTTACACTGTCACAGGTGTTTAACGTTGGTAAAGTAACTTATTAAGGTAGGATAGCGAGGTTGCTGCAGCACTGGCATGTCCTGAGCTGTCATCAATTCCAATCTCAAAGAACATTATGTACACACATAGGAGCTATGAATCGACCCCTGCAACCACAATTAGGTGAGTACACACACACATTAAATATATATATATATATATATATATATATATATATATATATATATATATATATATATATATATATATATATATATATATATATATATTAAAAGATACTAAGATAAGGGGATGGATGTGTATGTATACCTGGAGGGTATTCCGAGGATCAACGCCCCTGCGACCAGGTCCACGACCAGACCTCGCATCTCACCCAGATACCACAATACCAGTGACAGTATATCGTGACAACACAACACAACACGCAATGAAAATGAGATTTCCAGGTCAGTATATTGAGCAACAAACAGGTGAGGTCTGACAGGTTCACTACAGGTGAGGTCTGACAAGGTCACTACAGGTGAGGTCTGACAGGTTCACTACAGGTGAGGTCTGACAAGGTCACTACAGGTGAGGTCTGACAGGGTCAGTGCACTCACATATAACATGTTATACTTGTTAATGTCTGGAGGGGTGAGGGCGCCCACTGCCCGCCCTCACAACTCTCCTAAGTTGTTAATGTCTGGAGGGGTGAGGGCGCCCACTGCCCGCCCTCACAACTCTCCTAAGCTTCCAAGATAATATAAGAGTTAACCACCAAGAACCACATACGAAGGATAATATTAATTTAATATCTTGCATGTTAATATTAATAAGAGAGGAGAATGTCTGCAAGTGCAAAACATCTAACAGGTTTCCGTACTCACGTGACGGGGCTTGAGTACCTGCCTGTATCAAGGCTGTCTTGTAGCGACCTAGACACAGGTACTATATACATAACACAAACCCACTACAAGTCATTGTGGCATTATATGAAGCCTGGTATACCACTAGAGAACTAACATGGGGTGAGTACAGTTAAGACTCACTATAAGAGTACAGTACTCACTGTGGTACAGAGGAAGGCAGTTAAATATGTTATATCTCATCTCCGGAGCTCCACACCTCAACACATTCACTATAACCAAAACTCAGCACAGTATCAGTGTGAACACAACACTAAGATTTCATATCACATCTAGCACAGATTAGCTTAGCACGTGATAACACAAGCTCAGGTTAACACTTATAACAAAAGTTTAGGCTAGCACTTATAACAAAACTAGCACTAATAACACAAGTTCAAGGTTGCACTTATAAATTCAGGTTTGCACCTATAAGTTCAGGTTAGCACTTATAACATAAGTTCATATTAGCACTTATAACACAAGGTCAGATTAGAATTTATAACACACGTTATTAGTAGTGGATAGTTGTTAGTTCTGTGTCACTACAGTGGTTAGTGGCGTCCCTAGGTAGTGTGGCACTACAGTAGTTATTGGCGTCCCTGGGAAGTGTCACTACAGTAATTAGTGGCGTCCCTGGGTAGTGTGTCACTATAGTGGTTAGTGGCGTCCCTGGGTAGTGTGGCACTACAGTGATTAGTGGCGTCCCTGGGTAGTGTGGCACTACAGTGGTTAGTGGCGTCCCTGGGAAGTGTGTCACTACAGTGGTTAGTGGCGTCCCTGGGTAGTGTGGCACTACAGTGGTTTGTGGCGTTCCTGGGTAGTGTGGCACTACAGTGGTTAGTGGCGTCCCTGGGAAGTGTGTCACTACAGTGGTTAGTGGCGTCCCTGGGTAGTGTGGCACTACAATGGTATATGTATGTGACACTCTGACACACTACATGTTGTGTATGTTGTGTGTAGCAGTGTGAGAGAGAGAGGGAGTGTGTGTAAACAGTGTGTGTTTGGGGGGATAGTGAGTAATCTGTGTGTTTGGGGGGATAGTGAGTAAACTGTGTGTTTGGGGGATAGTGAGTAAACTGTGTGTTTGGGGGGATAGTGAGTAAACAGTGTGTGTTTAAGTGAGAGTGACCACACTGTGAGAGTGAGAGAGGTGTTTACAAGGAGTGAGAGGTGAGATGTGCCACACTACTGCTACCTAGAGAGAGAGTGAGGGAGTCACACTACCTCTACCACCACTCTCACACAACTGAATGTGTCAGCTCTCATGTTGCCAATGCTGCCGCCGTCGCCGCTGCCGCCGCCGTCACCGCCAAAGCCGCCATCACTGTCACACTGCTGCTGCTGCCAATTTTGTAAATTGGCAGCTATACAGTTCAATAACAAACTAAGGCTTCCTCTAAGCAAGATACATCAGCATTGAAAGTTTGAAGCTGATCGGATGAGGCATTCACAAATTATAGCCTGAAAACCAAGCTATCATTCCCGCCAGTTTCTTCAGTAAAAATGCATAATTTGTATTAATACATCCCAAGATCAGTCGAAACCTCTCTCCAAGGGCGACACACCAGCGCTCAAGGTTTGAAGCCTAACAGAAGAGGCATTCTCTGGTTATTGCACAGAAGCGAATTTGTTTAATAAAATTAGAAAGGTAAAATTTACATCGGCCAAAATCAATGCAAACTTTTCTTCCATCAAATTCATCATCACTGAAAGTTTGAAGCTGATCAGTTGAGGCATTTCTAGTTATTGCTCAGAATCCGTCATTTTATCTTCGTGCCTAAACACGTTTTATCGCCTTGATGTAATATTTCATTTATTGACATTGTGGTATGTTATAATTTGTTAATTTTTATTAATATACGACAAACTAACATAACCAAACCTAACTTAACTAACCTCACCTAATTAACATAAATCGATAAATTTGGTGAAAACTGTATGTGAAAAGTCGACACAGAATTTGCTAGCAGAGGCAGCTTGGTAGAATGTTGAACAGCCTTGGTCCACACATGTTGAAACGGTGTCACTGGGTATATTTTGCACTTCCTCCCATATCTCTCACTTCAGGATGTTGTTACGGCAGTGTGCAGATTTGGCACCAGAACCTCAGGTGTCTTCCGTGTATATATTATCAGGTATACAAAAAAGAATTATCATAGTCAGCAGGATTGAAACCCAAGTCAGCAGCTCTCCACGAGTGTAGATACCTGACAAACTGACGCCTTAAATCAATCAGGTACAAATGCCTCACAGCTTTGGGTGGCCAGCCAGGACGCTGGTCATAAGAACATAAGAAAGAAGGAACACTGCAGCAGGCCTACTGGCCTATGCGAGGCAGGTCCAAATCTCCAACGGCTTAAGCCAATGCCCCGACCCAGCCAGGTCAGGTTACATTCACTAAAGGAAGGAGCACTGCATCTGACCTAGTAGCACAAGCTAGTCAGGACCAACTCACACCCAACGGCACCCACTCATATAATTATCTAGCCGACCACCTGGTCAGCCGACCACCTGGTCAGGTCACTTCCACTTAAGGAATTAGTACAGCTACTGACCTGGTAGTACAAGCTAGTCAGGTCCAAACTCACACCCACCCACACCCACCCATGTATTTATCTAACCTATCTTTAAAACTACACAACGTCTTAGCATCTATGACGGTACTCGGGAGTTTGTTCCACTCATCCACAACTCTATTACCAAACCAGTGCTTTCCTATATCCTTCCTGAATCTGAACTTTTCCAACTTGAAACCATTGCTGCGAGTCCTGTCTTGGCTGGATATTTTCAGCACGCTATTTACATCCCCTTTATTTATTCCTGTTTTCCATTTATACACCTCAATCATATCCCCCTAATTCTACGCCTTTCTAGAGAGTGCAGATTCAGGGCCCTCAGTCTATCCTCATAGGGAAGATTTCTGATACATGGGATCAACTTTGTCATCCTCCTTTGTACGTTTTCCAGTGCATTTATATCCATTCTGTAATACGGTGACCAGAACTGTGCAGCATAATCTAAATGAGGCCTAACCAAAGATATATAGAGTTGAAGAACAACCTGAGGACTTCTATTATTTATACTTCTTGATATGAAGCCAAGGATTCTGTTAGCTTTATTGCGAACACTTATGCACTGTTGTCTTGGCTTCAGATTACTACTAACCAGAACTCCTAAATCCTTCTCGCAATCACAAGTAATAAGATCTACATTATTCAGCTTATATGTGGCATGGTTATTGTCCTGCCCAACATTTAGAACTTTGCATTTGTTTACATTAAACTGCATCTGCCACTTCTCCGACCACTGCATCAGTCTATTCAAATCATCCTGGAGTGCTCTAATGTCCTCATTTGAATGAATTGGACGGCCTATTTTGGTGTCATCAGCAAATTTACTTATGTTACTATTTATTCCCTCATCTATGTCGTTTATGTAAATTGTAAACAACAGGGGGCCCAAAACTGACCCCTGTGGAACACCGCTTGAGACGTGCCCCCATTCTGATTTCTCTCCATTTATGCAAACTCTCTGCCGCCTATTTGTCAACCATGCCTCTACCCAGGAAAAAATTTCTCCTCCTATTCTGTGTGCCTTAAGTTTCCCCAGTAGCCTCTGATGTGGAACTCTATCGAAAGCCTTACTGAAGTCCATATACACAGTATCATATTCATTACCATGATCTACCTCCTCAAACACCTTAGTGAAAAAAGTTAGTAAATTCGTAAGACAGGAACGCCCCTTAGTAAAACCGTGTTGAGATTCATTAATCAATTTATGCTTTTCAAGATGGCTACGAATTGCCTCGGCAATTATTGATTCCATAAATTTACCAACTATGGAGGTAAGGCTTATTGGTCTATAGTTCGAAGCTAAGGACCTGTCCCCTGCCTTGTAAATAGGTATTACATTTGCCCTTTTCCACTTGTCTGGCACTATGCCAGTTTGTAGTGATATATTAAAAAGATTTGCCAAAGGTTTGCTAAGTTCCTCTTTACATTCTTTTAAAACTCTTGCAAACAGTTCATCAGGGCCTGGGGATTTGTTAGGTTTTAATTTCTCTATTTGTCTGAGAACCATGTCACTAGTTACCCCAATGGAGCATAGTCTATTATCTTCCTGTTCTACATAATTTATTATTTCTGGAATTCCGCTAGTATCTTCCTGAGTAAAAACTGAGAGGAAGTAAGTATTGAAAATCACACACATATCCTTATCACTGCCCGTTATCTGTCCTGAGTTACTCTTAAGTGGGCCTATCTTGTCCCTAATCTTACTTCTGTATACGTGAAAGAACCCTTTTGGGTTAGTCTTCGAATCCCTTGCGACCTTAGCCTCATAATCCCTTTTTGCTTTTCTTATTCCTTTTTTTATTTCTCTCTTTAATTGAAAATATTGATTTCTTATCTGTCCATCCCCTCTTTTGATACGCCTATATATGCCTCTCTTTTGACCAATGAGATGTTTTAATCTATTGTTCATCCATTTAGGATCATTTTCCCTACGTGGAACAAAAGTTGTCTGGGCAGCTAGAACTACGCTCTGAAAAATGTCATATTGGCAACCAAAACCACCTACCTGACCCATAGTCAGGTCATCCCAATTTAGCCCACCTAGGTAATTTCTCAGCCCCATGAAGTCGGCTACACGAAAGTCTGGAACAGAGACTTGATTGCAGTTACCTGGGTAATTCCATGATATATTAAAACTAAGTGATTTGTGATCGCTTTCCCCAAGCTCTTCATTAACCTTAAGATTATTAATTAGTGATTCTTTGTTGGCAAGAACCAAATCAAGCAAGTTGCTACCTCTAGTTGGTTCTGTCACAAACTGTTTTAAAAAACAATCCTGAACCGTATCAAGAAAGTCACTAGACTCGAAATTACCTGTCTCATTGCTCCAATCAATTTGTCGAAAGTTAAAATCTCCCATCAAACTTGGTTCCTAGTTATTTCATTCTCGTCCTTTATGTACTCGTCTCACGAAGTACTCCACAGAGTACGTCGAATATTATCCGGTATGTCTCTACTTCACTCCAGAGAGTACATTCTACAGAGAGTACATTCTACAGAGAGTACATTCTACAGAGAGTACATTCTACAGAGAGTACATTCTACAGAGAGTACATTCTACAGAGAGTACATTCTACAGAGAGTACATTCTACAGAGAGTACATTCTACAGAGAGTACATTCTACAGAGAGTACATTCTACAGAGAGTACATTCTACAGAGAGTACATTCTACAGAGAGTACATTCTACAGAGAGTACATTCTACAGAGAGTACATTCTACAGAGAGTACATTCTACAGAGAGTACATTCTACAGAGACAGTAAGCCATCTCGGTACATCTTCCAGCTCTGACATTGCTGCTGGCTTGTGCACAGCTGTCAGCACAGACCAACGTTATAAACATGAAAACATAAATGATTTACATATTACCATCAGAAGCATTATTTCTCTTATTTTCAAAACTCTTATTGCCCGTGTTGTCGTTTTCTTGGCCTTTGCTGCACTTACTTTGTGTTCTCTAAATGACTGTTACAAGAGCAATAATTATTTTGACAAAATTATCTACCAGAGAATACTAGATGTTCAATTTATAGATACCGTTGCAGCATCAAGTCTGTGTCTTGCTTGTATTGCAGATCAATATCCTACAAGCCAACCAGACTGGACAAGCTACCTCCTGAAAGGGCTGTTAAGATGGGCTTCATATTAAGATTACAGCAAGAAGGAGCAGGATACAAATTTGCTACAAAAACTTTGTGAACTTTAATGAATATAACATTGGCTGAGCATTCTTATTTTACAATGAAACCATTATAACTGCTGGAATCATAACTTCCCACACCACACATCTCACAACATTATAACTGCTGGAATCATAACTTCCCACACCACACATCTCACAACATTATAACTGCTGGAATCATAACTTCTTACACCACACATCTCACAACATTAAATCTTTTCTAAAATTTTCTTTTATATATTTAAAGAAATATTTTTTATTTAATGTTAATATAAAAATTAAAGATTTTGCACCTTGAGGAAGACAGTTAATACTGAACCTTCAGGAAGAAAGTTAATACTGAACCTTCAGGAAGACAGTTAATACTGAACCTTCAGGAAGACAGTTAATACTGAACCTACAGGAAGACAGTTAATACTGAACCTTCAGGAAGACAGTTAATACTGAACCTACAGGAAGACAGTTAATACTGAACCTTCAGGAAGACAGTTAATACTGAACCTACAGGAAGACAGTTAATACTGAACCTTCAGGAAGACAGTTAATACTGAACCTACAGGAAGACAGTTAATACTGAACCTTCAGGAAGAAAGTTAATACTGAACCTTCAGGAAGACAGTTAATACTGAACCTTCAGGAAGACAGTTAATACTGAACCTACAGGAAGACAGTTAATACTGAACCTACAGGAAGACAGTTAATACTGAACCTTCAGGAAGAAAGTTAATACTGAACCTTCAGGAAGACAGTTAATACTGAACCTTCAGGAAGACAGTTAATACTGAACCTACAGGAAGACAGTTAATACTGAACCTTCAGGAAGACAGTTAATACTGAACCTACAGGAAGACAGTTAATACTGAACCTTCAGGAAGACAGTTAATACTGAACCTACAGGAAGACAGTTAATACTGAACCTTCAGGAAGACAGTTAATACTGAACCTACAGGAAGACAGTTAATACTGAACCTTCAGGAAGACAGTTAATACTGAACCTACAGGAAGACAGTTAATACTGAACCTTCAGGAAGACAGTTAATACTGAACCTACAGGAAGACAGTTAATACTGAACCTTCAGGAAGACAGTTAATACTGAACCTACAGGAAGACAGTTAATACTGAACCTACAGGAAGACAGTTAATACTGAACCTTCAGGAAGACAGTTAATACTGAACCTTCAGGAAGACAGTTAACACTGAACCTTCAGGAAGACAGTTAATACCGAACCTTCAGGAAGACACCGTGTAATGAAGTACTATCACAGTGCTACTTGTCACCTGCTGTGTCTGTCACAGTGCTACTTGTCACCTGCTGTGTCTGTCACAGTGCTACTTGTCATCTGCTGTGTCTGTCAAAGTGCTACTTGTCACCTGTTGTGACTGTTACAGTGCTACTTGTCATCTGCTGTGTCTGTCACAGTGCTACTTGTCACCTGCTGTGTCTGTCACAGTGCTACTTGTCACCTGTTGTGTCTGTCACAGTGCTACTTGTCACCTGCTGTGTCTGTCACAGTGCTACTTGTCACCTGCTGTGTCTGTCACAGTGCTACTTGTCACCTGCTGTGTCTGTCACAGTGCTACTTGTCACCTGTTGTGTCTGTCACAGTGCTACTTGTCACCTGCTGTGTCTGTCACAGTGCTACTTGTCACCTGCTGTGTCTGTCACAGTGCTACTTGTCACCTGCTGTGTCTGTCACAGTGCTACTTGTCACCTGTTGTGTCTGTCACAGTGCTACTTGTCACCTGCTGTGTCTGTCACAGTGCTACTTGTCACCTGCTGTGTCTGTCACAGTGCTACTTGAAACCTGT
Organism: Cherax destructor; assembly: GCA_009830355.1. Classification (NCBI taxonomy): domain Eukaryota; kingdom Metazoa; phylum Arthropoda; class Malacostraca; order Decapoda; family Parastacidae; genus Cherax; species Cherax destructor. The sequence goes on along the minus strand of WNWK01001198.1, from coordinate 53,388 downwards.
TGTGTCTGTCACAGTGCTACTTGTCACCTGCTGTGTCTGTCACAGTGCTACTTGTCACCTGCTGTGTCTGTCACAGTGCTACTTGTCACCTGCTGTGTCTGTCACAGTGCTACTTGTCACCTGTTGTGTCTGTCACAGTGCTACTTGTCACCTGCTGTGTCTGTCACAGTGCTACTTGTCACCTGCTGTGTCTGTCACAGTGCTACTTGTCACCTGCTGTGTCTGTCACAGTGCTACTTGTCACCTGTTGTGTCTGTCACAGTGCTACTTGTCACCTGCTGTGTCTGTCACAGTGCTACTTGTCACCTGTTGTGTCTGTCACAGTGCTACTTGTCACCTGCTGTGTCTGTCACAGTGCTACTTGTCACCTGCTGTGTCTGTCACAGTGCTACTTGTCACCTGCTGTGTCTGTCACAGTGCTACTTGTCACCTGCTGTGTCTGTCAAAGTGCTACTTGTCACCTGCTGTGTCTGTCACAGTGCTACTTGCCACCTGCTGTGTCTGTCAAAGTGCTACTTGTCACCTGCTGTGTCTGTCAAAGTCCTACTTGTCACCTGCTGTGTCTGTCACAGTGCTACTTGTCACCTGCTGTGTCTGTCAAAGTGCTACTTGTCACCTGCTGTGTCTGTCAAAGTCCTACTTGTCACCTGCTGTGTCTGTCACAGTGCTACTTGTCACCTGCTGTGTCTGTCACAGTGCTACTTGTCACCTGCTGTGTCTGTCAAAGTCCTACTTGTCACCTGCTGTGTCTGTCAAAGTGCTACTTGTCACCTGCTGTGTCTGTCACAGTGCTACTTGTCACCTGCTGTGTCTGTCAAAGTGCTACTTGTCACCTGCTGTGTCTGTCAAAGTCCTACTTGTCACCTGCTGTGTCTGTCACAGTGCTACTTGTCACCTGCTGTGTCTGTCACAGTGCTACTTGTCACCTGCTGTGTCTGTCACAGTGCTACTTGTCATCTGCTGTGTCTGTCAAAGTGCTACTTGTCACCTGCTGTGACTGTTACAGTGCTACTTGTCATCTGCTGTGTCTGTCAAAGTGCTACTTGTCACCTGCTGTGTCTGTCACAGTGCTACTTGTCATATGCTGTGTCTGTCAAAGTGCTACTTGTCATCTGCTGTGTCTGTCAAAGTGCTACTTGTCACCTGCTGTGTCTGTCACAGTGCTACTTGTCATCTGCTGTGTCTGTCAAAGTGCTACTTGTCATCTGCTGTGTCTGTCACAGTGCTACTTGTCACCTGCTGTGTCTGTCACAGTGCTACTTGTCATCTGCTGTGTCTGTCAAAGTCGTACCTGACTTGTCATCTGCTGTGTCTGTCACAGTGCTACTTGTCACCTGCTGTGTCTGTCACAGTGCTACTTGTCATCTGCTGTGTCTGTCAAAGTGCTACTTGTCATCTGCTGTGTCTGTCACAGTGCTACTTGTCACCTGCTGTGTCTGTCACAGTGCTACTTGTCATCTGCTGTGTCTGTCAAAGTGCTACTTGTCACCTGCTGTGTCTGTCAAAGTGCTACTTGTCATCTGCTGTGTCTGTCACAGTGCTACTTGTCACCTGCTGTGTCTGTCACAGTGCTACTTGTCACCTGCTTATTATTGCCTACATTATATTTTCCCTTTGTTGAATATTACCGAGTCTGATTTACTGGCAAGATGAAGGTCCATGTTTCCTTCATCTTGCCAGTAAATCAGACTCGGTAATATTCAACATAGGGAAAATATAATGTAGGCAATAATAAGCAGGTGACAAGAGCACTTGACAGCACAAGTGACAGAGCACTGTGACAGACACAGCAGGTGACAAGTAGCACTTGACAGACACAGCAGGTGACAAGTAGCACTTGACAGACACACAGGTGCATAGCACTTGACAGACACAGCAGATGACAAGTAGCACTTTGACAGCACAGTACAAGCATGTGACAAAAGCAGTGACAGACGACAAGCAGGTGACAAGTAGCACTTTGACAGACACAGCAGTGACAGAGCACTTGACAGACACACAGTGACAAGTAGCACTGGACAGTGACAAGTACAGTACTAAGCAGACATACACTTTGACAAACATTACAAGTCACACTGAAGACAACTGAACAAAGTCACACTTAGACCGTGACAAGCACGTGATACTTACAGATACATACTGTTAAGCACATGAACTTTACAACAAACATGTTACAAGTCTACAACAAAGTACCTAACAACAAGTCACAACTACATGTACACTACGAGTTTCAGTCACACTTGAACATTTACAAGTCACACTAACATTTACAAGTCACACTAACATTTACAAGTCACACTAACATTTACAAGTCACACTAACATTTACAAGTCACACTAACATTACAAGTCACTAACATTTACAAGTCACACTAACATTTACAAGTCACACTAACATTTACAAGTCACACTAACATTTACAAGTCACACTAACATTACAAGTCACACTAACATTTACAAGTCACACTAACATTACAAGTCACACTAACATTACAAGTCACACTAACATTTACAAGTCACACTAACATTACAAGTCACACTAACATTTACAAGTCACACTAACATTTACAAGTCACACTAACATTTACAAGTCACACTAACATTTACAAGTCACACTAACATTACAAGTCACACTAACATTACAAGTCACACTAACATTTACAAGTCACACTAACATTACAAGTCACACTAACATTTACAAGTCACACTAACATTTACAAGTCACACTAACATTTACAAGTCACACTAACATTTACAAGTCACACTAACATTTACAAGTCACACTAACATTACAAGTCACACTAACATTTACAAGTCACACTAACATTACAAGTCACACTAACATTACAAATCACACTAACATTTACAAGTCACACTAACATTTACAAGTCACACTAACATTACAAGTCACACTAACATTTACAAGTCACACTAACATTACAAGTCACACTAACATTTACAAGTCACACTAACATTTACAAGTCACACTAACATTACAAATCACACTAACATTTACAAGTCACACTAACATTACAAGTCACACTAACATTACAAGTCACACTAACATTTACAAGTCACACTAACATTTTCAAGTCACACTAACATTTTCAAGTCACACTAACATTACAAGTCACACTAACATTTACAAGTCACACTAACATTTACAAGTCACACTAACATTACAAATCACACTAACATTTACAAGTCACACTAACATTTACAAGTCACACTAACATTACAAGTCACACTAACATTACAAGTCACACTAACATTACAAGTCACACTAACATTTACAAGTCACACTAACATTTACAAGTCACACTAACATTACAAGTCACACTAACATTACAAGTCACACTAACATTACAAGTCACACTAACATTTACAAGTCACACTAACATTACAAGTCACACTAACATTACAAGTCACACTAACATTTACAAGTCACACTAACATTACAAGTCACACTAACATTACAAGTCACACTAACATTTACAAGTCACACTAACATTACAAATCACACTAACATTTACAAGTCACACTAACATTACAAGTCACACTAACATTACAAGTCACACTAACATTACAAGTCACACTAACATTACAAGTCACACTAACATTTACAAGTCACACTAACATTACAAGTCACACTAACATTACAAGTCACACTAACATTACAAATCACACTAACATTTACAAGTCACACTAACATTTACAAGTCACACTAACATTTACAAGTCACACTAACATTACAAGTCACACTAACATTACAAGTCACACTAACATTTACAAGTCCACTAACATTTACAAGTCACTAACATTTACAAGTCCACTAACATTACAAGTCACACTAACATTTACAAGTCCACTAACATTACAAGTCACACTAACATTTACAAGTCACACTAACATTACAATCACACTAACATTACAAGTCACACTAACATTTACAAGTCACACTAACATTTACAAGTCACACTAACATTACAAGTCACACTAACATTTACAAGTCACATTCTGTGCGTTTATACCGTCACCTGAGTACTGATTCAGTCACATACGTTCATGAGTCACCTAACGTATGTCACTAGTGTTGATGATCGTCACCTGAGTTTGTCACTAATTCAGTCACGTGATGAGTTGATATTCTCCTGACTGCTGGTATGATTCTCACCAGACGTAGTTTGATATCGTCATGTCCTGAGTGTTGATGATCGTCACCTGAGTGTTGATGATCGTCACTTGAATGTTGATGATCGTCACCTGAGTGTTGATGATCGTCACCTGAGTGTTGATGATCGTCACCTGAGTGTTGATGATCGTCACCTGAGTGTTGATGATCGTCACCTGAGTGTTGATGATCGTCACCTGAGTGTTGATGATCGTCACCTGAGTGATCATCTTCACCTGAGTGTTGATGATCGTCACCTGAGTGATCATCGTCACCTGAGTGATCATCATCACCTGAGTGTTGATGATCGTCACCTGAGTGTTGATGATCGCCACCTGAGTGATCATCATCACCTGAGTGTTGATGATCGTCACCTGAGTGTTGATGATCGCCACCTGAGTGATCATCATCACCTGAGTGTTGATGATCGTCACCTGAGTGTTGATGATCGTCACTTGAGTGTTGATGATGGTCACCTGAGTGTTGATGATCGTCACCTGAGTGTTGATGATCGTCACCTGAGTGTTGATGATCGTCACCTGAGTGTTGATGATCGTCACCTGAGTGTTGATGATCGTCACCTGAGTGTTGATGATGGTCACCTGAGTGTTGATGATCGTCACCTGAGTGTTGATGATCGTCACCTGAGTGTTGATGATCGTCACCTGAGTGTTGATCATAAGTAAGTTCATTCAGGTATACACAAATACATAAATTATCATACATAGCAGCATATGTGTAGAAAACCCAGGATAACCCAAAAAGTCAGACAGAGTGACATATTTCCATTGGGGTCCTTTTAGTAACTTAATATTATACACTGTAGGAGATATATGTTATTATATTATAAAGGATATACGTCTACTAGGAATAAGGTAACAAGAGTTATTTACATTTACATGTATGTTAGTTAAAAGAATAAAAAAAACATTCTCCTCCCTTTCTGTCGCTACATTCATTAGGTACCTTTTGGTTCTCTTCTTGAACTGGCTCATGTTATGACTGGCTTTGACATGTGCAGGCAGTCTGTTCCATTCCTTTATTGCTGTACAATAAAAGGTGCTTGAAGCCTGGCCACTGACTGTGGGTACTACAAAGTTGTGCTCTCTCCCCCTAGTACCATGACTGTTGTTGGCAGGAGAGTTGGTGCTGGCAAGGTCAGTGTTGGCAGGAGAGTTGGTGCTGGCTAGGTCAGTGTTGGCAGGAGAGTTGGTGCTGGCAAGGTCACTGTTGGCAGGAGAGTTGGTGCTGGCAAGGTCACTGTTGGCAGGAGAGTTGGTGCTGGCAAGGTCAGTGTTGGCAAGGTCACTGTTGGCAGGAGAGTTGGTGCTGGCAAGGTCAGTGTTGGCAGGAGAGTTGGTGCTGGCAAGGTCAGTGTTGGCTGGAGAGTTAGTGAGTGGTGGCAGGAGATGTGGAATAGAGGTCAGTGTTGGCAGGAGAGTTGGTGCTGGCAAGGTCAGTGTTGGCATTAGAGTTGGTGTTGGCAAGGTCAGTGTTGGCAGGAGAGTTGGTGCTGGCAAGGTCAGTGTTGGCAGGAGAGTTGGTGCTGGCAAGATCAGTGTTGGCAGGAGAGTTGGTGCTGGCTAGGTCAGTGTTGGCATTAGAGTTGGTGTTGGCAAGATCAGTGTTGGCAGGAGAGTTGGTGCTGGCAAGGTCAGTGTTGGCAGGAGAGTTGGTGCTGGCAAGGTCAGTGTTGGCAGGAGAGTTGGTGCTGGCAAGGTCAGTGTTGGCATTAGAGTTGGTGTTGGCAAGGTCAGTGTTAGCAGGAGAGTTGGTGCTGGCAAGGTCACTGTTGGCAGGAGAGTTGGTGCTGGCAAGGTCAGTGTTGGCAGGAGAGTTGGTGCTGGCAAGGTCAGTGTTGGCTGGAGAGTTAGTGAGTGGTGGCAGGAGATGTGGAAGAGAGGTCAGTGTTGGCAGGAGAGTTGGTGCTGGCAAGGTCAGTGTTGGCATTAGAGTTAGTGCTGGCAAGGTCAGTGTTGGCAGGAGAGGTGGTGCTGGCAAGATCAGTGTTGGCAGGAGAGTTGGTGCTGGCTAGGTCAGTGTTGGCATTAGAGTTGGTGTTGGCAAGGTCAGTGTTGGCAGGAGAGTTGGTGCTGGCAAGGTCAGTGTTGGCAGGAGAGTTGGTGCTGGCAAGGTCAGTGTTGGCAGGAGAGTTGGTGCTGGCTAGGTCAGTGTTGGCATTAGAGTTGGTGTTGGCAAGGTCAGTGTTGGCAGGAGAGTTGGTGCTGGCAAGGTCAGTGTTGGCAGGAGAGGTGGTGCTGGCAAGGTCAGTGTTGGCAGGAGATTTGGTGCTGGCTAGGTCAGTGTTGGCATTAGAGTTGGTGTTGGCAGGATAGGTGGTGCTCGTCACCTGAGTGTTGATCATCGTCACAACACAACCCTGCACTAGCATCCACAACACAACCCTGCACTAGCCTCCACAACACAACCCTGCACTAGCCTCCACAACACAACCCTGCACTAGCCTTCACAACACAACCCTGCACTAGCCTCCACAACACAACCCTGCACTAGCCTTTACAACACAACCCTGCACTAGCCTCCACAACACAACCCTGCACTAGCCTCCACAACACAACCCTGCACTAGCCTCCACAACACAACCCTGCACTAGCCTCCACAACACAACCCTGCACTAGCCTCCACAACACAACCCTGCACTAGCCTCCACAACACAACCCTGCACTAGCCTCCACAACACAACCCTGCACTAGCCTCCACAACACAACCCTGCACTAGCCTCCACAACACAACCCTGCACTAGCCTCCACAACACAACCCTGCACTAGCCTTCACAACACAACCTTGCACTAGCCTCCATAACACAACCCTGCACTAGCGTTCACAACACAATCCTGCACTAGCCTTCACAACACAACCCTGCACTTACCTTCACAACACAACCCTGCACTAGCCTCCACAACACAACCCTGCACTAGCCTTCACAACACAACCTTGCACTAGCCTCCATAACACAACCCTGCACTAGCCTTCACAACACAATCCTGCACTAGCCTTCACAACACAATCCTGCACTAGCCTTCACAACACAACCCTGCACTAGCCTCCATAACACAACCCTGCACTAGCCTCCATAACACAACCTTGCACTAGCCTCCATAACACAACCCTGCACTAGCCTTCACAACACAACCCTGCACTAGCCTTCACAACACAACCCTGCACTAGCCTTCACAACACAACCCTGCACTAGCCTCCACAACACAACCCTGCACTAGCCTTCACAACACAACCCTGCACTAGCCTCCACAACACAACCCTGCACTAACCTTCACAATACAACCCTGCACTAGCCTCCATAACACAACTCTGCACTAGCCTCCACAACACAACCCTGCACTAACCTCCACAACACAACCCTGCACTAGCCTTCACAACACAACCCTGCACTAGCCTTCACAACACAACCCTGCACTAACCTCCACAACACAACCCTGCACTAACCTTCACAACACAACCCTGCACTAACCTCCACAACACAACCCTGCACTAACCTTCACAACACAACCCTGCACTAGCCTCCATAACACAACCCTGCACTAGCCTCCATAACACAACCTTGCACTAGCCTCCATAACACAACCCTGCACTAGCCTTCACAACACAACCCTGCACTAGCCTTCACAACACAACCCTGCACTAGCCTTCACAACACAACCCTGCACTAGCCTCCACAACACAACCCTGCACTAGCCTCCACAACACAACCCTGCACTAACCTTCACAACACAACCCTGCACTAGCCTTCACAACACAACCCTGCACTAGACTTCACAACACAACCCTGCACTAACCTCCACAACACAACCCTGCACTAACCTTCACAACACAACGCTGCACTAACCTCCACAACACAACCCTGCACTAACCTTCACACCACAACCCTGCACTAACCTCCACAACACAACCCTGCACTAGCCTTCACAACACAACCCTGCACTAGCCTTCACAACACAACCCTGCACTAGCCTCCACAACACAACCCTGCACTAGCCTCCACAACACAACCCTGCACTAGCCTCCACAACACAACCCTGCACTAGCCTCCACAACACAACCCTGCACTAACCTCCACAACACAACCCTGCACTAACCTTCACAACACAACCCTGCACTAACCTTCACAACACAACCCTGCACTAACCTCCACAACACAACCCTGCACTAACCTTCACACCACAACCCTGCACTAACCTCCACAACACAACCCTGCACTAGCCTTCACAACACAACCCTGCACTAGCCTTCACAACACAACCCTGCACTAGCCTTCACAACACAACCCTGCACTAGCCTTCACAACACAACCCTGCACTAGCCTCCACAACACAACCCTGCACTAGCCTTCACAACACAACCCTGCACTAGCCTCACAACACAACCCTGCACTATCCTTCACAACACAACCCTGCACTAGCCTCCACAACACAACCCTGCACTAGCCTTCACAACACAACCCTGCACTAGCCTTCACAACACAACCCTGCACTAGCCTTCACAACACAACCCTGCACTAGCCTCCACAACACAACCCTGCACTAGCCTTCACAACACAACCCTGCACTAGCCTTCACAACACAACCCTGCACTAGCCTTCACAACACAACCTGCACTAGCCTCCAACACAACCTGCACTAGCCTTCACAACACAATTCCCTGCACTAGCCTTCACAACACAACCCTGCACTAGCCTTCACAACACAACCCTGCACTAGCCTCACAACACAACCCTGCACTAGCCTTCACAACACAACCCTGCACTAGCCTCCACAACACAACCCTGCACTAGCCTTCACAACACAACCCTGCACTAGCCTTCACAACACAACCCTGCACTAGCCTTCACAACACAACCCTGCACTAGCCTTCACAACACAACCCTGCACTAGCCTTCACAACACAACCCTGCACTAGCCTTCACAATGCACAACTCCCTGCCTGCACTTCACAACACAACCTGCACTAACCTCCACAACACAACCCTGCACTAGCCTTCACAACACAACCCTGCACTAGCCTTCAAACACAACCCTGCACTAACTCCACAACACAACCCTGCACTAGCCTTCTACAACACAACCCTGCACTACCTCCACAACACAACCCTGCACTAGCCTTCACAACACAACCCTGCACTAGCCTCCAAACACAACCCTGCACTAGCCTCCATAACACAACCTTGCACTAGCCTCCAAACACAACCCTGCACTAGCCTTCACAACACAACCCTGCACTAGCCTTCACAACACAACCTGCACACTTCCTACCTCCTACTCACAACACAACCCTGCACTAGCTCCACAACACAACCCTGCACTAACCTCACAACACAACCCTGCACTAGCCTTCACAACACAACCCTGCACTAGCTTCACAACACAACCCTGCACTAACCTCCAAACACAACCCTGCACTAACCTTCACAACACAACCCTGCACTAACCTCCACAACACAACCCTGCACTACCTTCACACACAACCCTGCACTAACCTCCATAACACAACCCTGCACTAGCCTCAAACACAACCCTGCACTAGCCTCACAACACAACCCTGCACTAGCCTTCACAACACAACCCTGCACTAGCCTCACAACACAACCCTGCACTAGCCTCCACAACACAACCCTGCACTAGCCTCACAACACAACCCTGCACTAACCTCACAACACAACCCTGCACTAACCTCACAAACAACCCTGCACTAACCTCACAACACAACCCTGCACTAATCCACAACACAACCCTGCACTAACCTTCACACACAACCCTGCACTAACCTCACAACACAACCCTGCACTAGCCTTACCACAACCTGAACCCTGCACTAACCTTCACAACACAACCCTGCACTAACCTCACAACACAACCTGCACTAACCTTCACAACACAACCCTGCACTAACCTTCACAACACAACCTGCACTAACCTCACACACAACCCTGCACTAACCTCCACAACACAACCCTGCACTACCTCAAACACAACCTGCACTAGCCTCACAACACAACCCTGACTACCTTCACAACACAACCCTGCACACCTTCACAACAAACCCTGCACTAGCCTCACAACACAACCCTGCACTAGCCTCACAAACAACCTGCACTAACCTTCACAACACAACCCTGCACTAGCCTTCACAACACAACCCTGCACTAGCTACACAACCCTGCACTAGCCTCCACAACACAACCCTGCACTAGCCTTCACAACACAACCCTGCACTAGCCTCCACAACACAACCCTGCACTACTCACACACAACCCTGCACTACCTCACAACACAACCCTGCACTAGCCTTCACAACACAACCCTGCACTAGCCTCCAACACAACCCTGCACTAGCCTTCACAACACAACCCTGCACTAGCCTTCACAACACAACCCTGCACTAGCCTTCATGTATCAGGGTTACAAGACGGATCTCGTAAAAAAAAAACATTCTGCTTACCAAATTTCCTCCCCCATTTTCTTTTACTGATATATTTTTTATTTATGTTTGCTAGTTACGTAATTATTTAGACTGATGGTAGTATATAGAATTACAGAATATGTAATGCAGTACAACTGACTATATTGTTGATATAGTGAATGTATTGACCAAAATTATCGTCAGCTAACTAATAATAACCTTTATTGATTGATTCTCTCTCTCTCTCTCTCTCTCTCTCTCTCTCTCTCTCTCTCTCTCTCTCTCTCTCTCTCTCTCTCTCTCTCTCTCTCTGTAAGCTAATGAAATGAGGGAATTTAATGCAGTTTTCCTATAATACAGATAAACGTCATTCAATGCTGATAAACGTGATACAATGCTGATAAACGTCAATGTGTAGAACAAGGTAACTTAGTACCATCAATATGTAGAACAAGGTAACTTAGTACCATCAATGTGTAGACCAAGGTAACTTAGTACCATCAGTGTGTAGAACAAGGTAACTTAGTACCATCAATGTGTAGAACAAGGTATCTTAGTACCATCAATGTGTAGAACAAGGTAACTTAGTACCATCAATGTGTAGAACAAGGTAACTTAGTACCATCAATGTGTAGAACAAGGTAACTTAGTACCATCAATGTGTAGAACAAGGTAACTTAGTACCATCAATGTGTAGAACAAGGTAGCTTAGTACCATCAATATGTAGAACAAGGTAACTTAGTACCATCAATGTGTAGAACAAGGTAACTTAGTACCATCAATGTGTAGAACAAGGTAACTTAGTACCATCAATGTGTAGACCAAGGTAACCTAGTACCATCAATGTGTAGAACAAGGTAACTTAGTACCATCAATATGTAGAACAAGGTAACTTAGTACCATCAATGTGTAGAACAAGGTAACTTAGTACCATCAATGTGTAGAACAATGTAACTTAGTACCATCAATGTGTAGAACAAGGTAACTTAGTACCATCAATGTGTAGAACAAGGTAACTTAGTACCATCAATGTGTAGAACAAGGTAACTTAGTACCATCAATATGTAGAACATGGTAACTTAGTACCATCAATATGTAGAACAAGGTAACTTAGTACCATCAATGTGTAGAACAAGGTAACTTAGTACCATCAATATGTAGAACAAGGTAACTTAGTACCATCAATATGTAGAACAAGGTAACTTAGTACCATCAATGTGTAGAACAAGGTAACTTAGTACCATCAATGTGTAGAACAAGGTAACTTAGTACCATCAATATGTAGAACAAGGTAACTTAGTACAATCAATATGTAGAACAAGGTAACTTAGTACCATCAATGTGTAGAACAAGGTAACTTAGTACCATCAATGTGTAGAACAAGGTAACTTAGTACCATCAATGTGTAGAACAAGGTAACTTAGTACCATCAATGTGTAGAACAAGGTAACTTAGTACCATCAATGTGTAGAACAAGGTAACTTAGTACCATCAATGTGTAGAACAAGGTAACTTAGTACCATCAATGTGTAGAACAAGGTAACTTAGTACCATCAATATGTAGAACAAGGTAACTTAGTACCATCAATGTAACTTCTGCCTTATCACCGAGTTTTGTGCCTTGACGCAATTTTTGTGAAAGTGAAAAAAATTTATATTAGAGAGTTAGAGAGGTGAGACAGTCTAGTAAGTTCTGAGAAAGATCATACTTGTCAGAGTTAGAAAGGTGAGACAGTCTAGTAAGTCCTGAGAAAGATCATACTTGGCAGAGTTAGATAGGTGAGACAGTCTAGTAAGTCCTGAGAAAGATCATACTTGGCAGAGTTAGAAAGGTGAGACAGTCTAGAACAGTGGTTCCTAAAGTGGGCGGTACCACCCACTTTAGGGAAGATCCTGGGGCTCATTGAGAAAAAAGGGGGCGGTAGGAGGGGGCGGCAGTGTGGCATCAAAACCAAGGAAAAGTTTGTTTTACAAAATCTATATGACAAAAATGTAAGTTACGAACACTTAAGTAACAAATACTTTTCAAAAAATTGAGGTTAATCTCATCTAAGTGAAATCAGCCTTTCCACTTTTGTGTCCAGGTTAGAGTTATTCAGACGTAACATAGCCAGTCATGAGCCCCTCCAGCCTCTCGGACCTGGAGAAGAAGAGCACACCAGATGACCTTCAAGTGCACTGTACACACCTGGATGACCTGCATAGAGACATGTCTGACAGATTTCAGGATATTTTTCTGCTTAAAATACCAGACTGGATGATCAGTTCATTCCTAGATATCAACAATGAGCAAACAGCAATGATGGAGCAAGAACTTACTTCATTACAAAATGACACTGAGCTGAGGCCAAAGTTCAAATATCATATTAACATTTGTGCCCACTACCCTGCACTGTGACCACTACCCTGCACTGTGACCACTACCCTGCACTGTGACCACTACCCTGCACTGTGACCACTACCCTGCACTGTGATCGCTACCCTGCACTGTGATCACTACCCTGCACTGTGATCGCTACCCTGCACTGTGATCACTACCCTGCACTGTGATCACTACCCTGCACTGTGATCACTACCCTGCACTGTGATCACTACCCTGCACTGTGATCGCTACCCTGCACTGTGATCACTACCCTGCACAGTGATCACTACCCTGCACTGTGACCACTACCCTGCACTGTGATCGCTACCCTGCACTGTGATCGCTACCCTGCACTGTGATCACTACCCACTGTGATCACTACCCTGCACTGTGATCACTACCCTGCACTGTGATCCTACCCTGCACTGTGATCACTACCCTGCACTGTGATCACTACCCTGCACTGTGATCACTACCCTGCACTGTGATCACTACCCTGCACTGTGATCACTACCCTGCACTGTGATCGCTACTCACTGACCTACCCTGCACTGTGATCACTACCCTGCACTGTGATCACTACCCTGCACTGTGATCACTACCCTGCACTGTGATCACTACCCTGCACTGTGATCACTACCCTGCACTGTGATCACTACCCTGCACTGTGATCACTACCCTGCACTGTGATCACTACCCTGCACTGTGACCACTACCCTGCACTGTGATCACTACCCTGCACTGTGATCACTACCCTGCACTGTGATCACTACCCTGCACTGTGATCACTACCCTGCACTGTGATCACTACCCTGCACTGTGACACTACCCTGCACTGTGATCACTACCCTGCACTGTGATCACTACCCTGCACTGTGATCACTACCCTGCACTGTGATCACTACCCTGCACTGTGATCACTACCCTGCACTGTGATCACTACCCTGCACTGTGATCACTACCCTGCACTGTGATCACTACCCTGCACTGTGATCACTACCCTGCACTGTGACCACTACCCTGCACTGTGATCACTACCCTGCACTGTGATCACTACCCTGCACTGTGACCACTACCCTGCACTGTGATCACTACCCTGCACTGTGATCACTACTCACTGCACTGTGACACTACCCTGCACTGTGATCACTACCCTGACTGTGACACTACCCTGCACGTGATCACTACCCTGCACTGTGACACTACCCTGCACTGTGACCACTACCTGCACATGTGATCACTACCCTGCACTGTGACACTACCCTGCACTGTGATCACTACCCTGCACTGTGACACTACCCTGCACTGTGATCACTACCCTGCACTGTGACCACTACCCTGCACTGTGATCACTACCCTGCACTGTGATCACTACCCTGCACTGTGATCACTACCCTGCACTGTGATCACTACCCTGCACTGTGACCACTACCCTGCACTGTGATCACTACCCTGCACTGTGATCACTACCCTGCACTGTGACCACTACCCTGCACTGTGATCACTACCCTGCACTGTGACCTCACTACCCTGCACTGTGCAGTCACTACCTACATGTGATACTAACTGTGACTCATACACGTACAGTGTGCTACTACCGTACACAATATGATAGCTACACTGTGTGAACACACAGTGTACTACTACCGTACACAATATGATAACTACACTGTGTGAACACACAGTGTACTACTACCGTACACAATATGATAGCTACACTGTGTGAACACACAGTGTACTACTACCGTACACAATATGATAGTTACATGTGAACACAAGTGTACTACACCTACAAATTGATAGCTACACTGTGTGAACAACAGTGTACACTACTCACTACTATATGATAGCTACACTGTGTGAACACAAGTGTGCTACTACCTACTATATGTATAATTGTGTGGAACACATAGTGCTAGTATGTTACCTCCATATTCATCAACTAGAGCTAGATAGTGTTACAATCTGTCAGTCTGAGCTGGCAGACCTCAGTAGTGTCGTCTGAGCTGGCAGACCTCAGTAGGTCTGAGCTGGCAGACCTCAGTAGTGTGTCTGAGCTGGCAGACCTCAGTAATGTGTCTGAGCTGGCAGACCTCAGTAATGTGTCTGAGCTGGCAGACCTCAGTAATGTGTCTGAGCTGGCAGACCTCAGTAATGTGTCTGAGCTGGCAGACCTCAGTAATGTGTCTGAGCTGGCAGACCTCAGTAATGTGTCTGAGCTGGCAGACCTCAGTAGTGTCACTGTTTGTCTGAGCTGGCAGACCTCAGTAATGTGTCTGAGCTGGCAGACCTCAGTAGTGTGTCTGAGCTGGCAGACCTCAGTAATGTGTCTGAGCTGGCAGACCTCAGTAATGTGTCTGAGCTGGCAGATCTCAGTAATGTGTCTGAGCTGGCAGACCTCAGTAGTGTGTCTGAGCTGGCAGACCTCAGTAATGTGTCTGAGCTGGCAGATCTCAGTAATGTGTCTGAGCTGGCAGACCTCAGTAGTGTGTCTGAGCTGGCAGACCTCAGTAGTATCAGTCTGAGCTGGCAGACCTCAGTAGTATCAGTCTGAGCTGGCAGACCTCAGTAGTATCAGTCTGAGCTGGCATACCTCAGTAGTGTCAGTCTGAGCTGGCAGACCTCAGTAGTGTCAGTCTGAGCTGGCAGACCTCAGTAGTGTCAGTCTGAGCTGGCAGACCTCAGTAGTGTCAGTCTGAGCTGGCAGACCTCAGTAGTGTCAGTCTGAGCTGGCAGACCTCAGTAGTGTCAGTCTGAGCTGGCAGACCTCAGGGTCAGCTGCTGGGCCAGTCTGAGCTGGCAGACCTCAGTAGTGTCAGTCTAGCTGGCAGACCTGAGTAGTGTCAGTCTGAGCTGGCAGACCTCAGTAGTGTCAGTCTGAGCTGGCAGACCTCAGTAGTGTCAGTCTCAGCTGGCAGACCTCAGTAGTGTCAGTTTAAGCTGGCAGACCTGAGTAGTGTCAGTCTGAGCTGGCAGAGTTCAGTAGTGTCAGTCTGAGTTAGCAGACCTCAGTAGTGTCAGTCTGAGCTGGCAGAGTTCAGTAGTGTCAGTCTGAGCTGGCAGACCTCAGTAGTGTGTCTGAGCTGGCAGACCTCAGTAGTGTGTCTGAGCTGGCAGACCTCAGTAGTATCAGTCTGAGCTGGCAGACCTCAGTAGTATCAGTCTGAGCTGGCAGACCTCAGTAGTGTCAGTCTGAGCTGGCAGACCTCAGTAGTGTCGTCTGAGCTGGCAGACCTCAGTAGTATCAGTCTGAGCTGGCAGACCTCAGTAGTGTCAGTCTGAGCTGGCAGACCTCAGTAGTGTCAGTCTGAGCTGGCAGACCTCAGTAGTGTCAGTCTGAGCTGGCAGACCTCAGTAGTGTCAGTCTGAGCTGGCAGACCTCAGTAGTGTCAGTCTGAGCTGGCAGACGTCAGTAGTGTCAGTCTGAGCTGGCAGACCTCAGTAGTGTCAGTCTGAGCTGGCAGACCTCAGTAGTGTCAGTCTGAGCTGGCAGACCTCAGTAGTGTCAGTCTGAGCTGGCAGACCTCAGTAGTGTCAGTCTGAGCTGGCAGAGTTCAGTAGTGTCAGTCTGAGCTGGCAGAGTTCAGTAGTGTCAGTCTGAGCTGGCAGAGTTCAGTAGTGTCAGTCTGAGCTGGCAGAGTTCAGTAGTGTCAGTCTGAGCTGGCAGATGTCAGTAGTGTCAGTCTGAGCTGGCAGAGTTCAGTAGGTCACTAAGGGTATCGTCAGGTATACCATTAAACATTCATCAGCCAGGGCAGCTTCAAGGGGTCCCTCCAAGCAGAGCTGCTCTTACTATCACTTGGGAATTACCACATCAAGGTATCGTCTGTCCTATACACAGCATAAATAAAATATTTTACGACGATATTTCCATTATCACTAAGCCAATAAACAAAATCTATTTAGGGAAAAAAATACGTAACAATATTTATGTACCTACGGATACATACTTATGACGAAAGTGTACGTTCACTGTTAGTAAGTTTATTTAGGTATATTTACACGAATTTAGTTGACAACAATCATCATACATAGTAAGAGGTGTGACGTATTTCCACTGGGATCCTTGTAATATCTTATTATTTAAAGCTTAGCTGTAAAATACAGTAGAAATCAGTTAGTTTGATATCTTTATTATGCACCCCATACCCATCCTGTGGGCGGTAGTCAAAGGATTACAGAGGTACATAATGGGTCCAGGGACTGGGTCACAAAGTTTTGATAGCTGAACAAGTTACAAAGGTAATGAACTCAAAAGTTACACAAGTAATGAATTATCTACACGTCTTATACATGGGTACAATCATGAACAAAGTATAAAGTAATGAGCAATTTACACGTCCACACCCTGTCACAACTGTTATGAGCTATTAGTGCAAATATTAATTGGGACACACACACACACATACACACATACATACACATACACACACACACACACACACACACACACACACACACACACACATACATACAAAGGGATGTCAGGAAACATTTCTTCAGCCACAGAGTAGTCAGGAAGTGGAATGGACTAGAGAAAGATATAGTGGAGGCAGGAACCATACATAGTTTTAAGACAAGGTATGATAAAGCTCATGGAGCAGGGAGAGCAGAGACCCAGTAGCAGACAGCGAAGAGGCGGGGCCAGGAGCTGAGTCTCGACCCCTGCAACCACAATTAGGTGAGTACAATTAGGTGAGTACATACACATACACACCGGCGGGGCGGAAACATTTCGAAGTGTTTCCTTACACACACACACACATACAACGGGCATAGTGTCTAATCGACATGTGCCTAGGACAAAATGGTTACTAACACACACATACACACACACACATACTTATTCTTATAATCAAGGGGGAAGCGCTAAACCCGTAGGATTATACAGCGCCTGTGGGAGGGGGGATGGAAGGTATTCAGGCTTAATTCAGGGAACTGGAGCACCACATACACATACACACACACACACACACATATATACACACACACGGGGCCAGGAGCTATGAATCGACCCCTGCAACCACAACTAGGTGAGTACACACACACACACACACACACACACACACACACGTGGTAATGCATTATTTACAGCTAGCAAAGTCAGGGTATTTTTCCAGAATGGTTTGTAATATACCATTGTGGATAAAATACTTTGACATATCTTGAACATTTCTGAGTGAGTTGTCTCTGAATTTATTAATTTTATCGCACTCCAGTACATAATGACGCAGGGTGTGACAATAATCCAACTGGCAAAGATTACATTTTGTTTGGTCTACATCTGGTGGTGGTGATTTAACCTGCCAAAGATACTTGTAACCCAGCCGGAGGCGGGCGGTAGTGACATCCAAGAGTCTGCTTATTTTGTTGGATGCACCATAGACATGTGGCTCCTGTATACCATGTACATATATACCATGTACATGTACTTGTAGTAAATAAAGATATATACAAGCATGCCACAATTTATACTTAATGAGTTGAGAGTAGAAATCAGTCATGATTATAACCTTGTAATAGCCTCGTGACTAGCAGCCTAGACTCCACTCGAGTCAATCTCACTGATACAACGAATCACCAACCACACCTAGGCTGATCCAAGGACAAGCTTGGAAGGTCTAATTTGCATTATATAAAAGGATTTTATCAAGGGCACACCAGATAGCTATGCAAGTCTGATGCAGCACCAGAGTGTGAGGGGGGGGGGGTGATAATGTAACCCCGTAAGGAAGAAGAAAACAAGGAAGAGAGAGAGAAAACGGCAGTCCAGCAGGGGAGACCCACATAATACGTAATTACTTATTTTTTTTTATTTTTTACAAGGTGATATTAGGCAATTATTTGAGGCTTTACCGTCTCCACCAAGGAGCTAGTTTGTAGACGGTGTTTGTGTTTGTGCAAGGCGGTGCTTGCATTCGTGTTAGACGGTGCTTGTATTCGTATTAGACGGTGCTTGTATTCGTGTTAGAAGGTGCTTGTATTCGTGTTAGACGGTGCTTGTATTCGTGTTAGATGGTGCTTGTATTCGTGTTAGACGGTGCTTTTGTTTAAGATTAGATTTTGTTCGAATTTTTAACCCTGGAGGGTTAGCCACCCAGGATAAACCAAGAAAGGCAGTGCGTCATCGAAGGACTGTCTGTCTTATTTCCACTGGGGTCCTCAATCTTGTCCCCCAGGATGCCGCCCACACCATTCCACTAACACCCAGGTACCTACTTGCTTGCTAGGTGAACGAGACAATAGGTGTAAGGAAACACGCCCAATGTTTCCACCCTTGCCGGGGATCGAACCCTGACTTTAAGTGTGTGAAGCGAGAGCGTATTTTGTGTTAGACGGTACTTGTGTTTTTATTAGACGGTGCTAGTGTTAGACGGTGCTTGTATTTGTGTTAGTGCTTGCGTTTGTTAGATGGTTTGTTTTAGACGGTGCTTGTGTTTGTGTTAGACATTGAGTGTGTTTGTGTGTTAATGCTTGTGTTTGTGTTAGTGCTTGTATTTGTGTTAGATGGTGTTTGTGTTAGTGCTTGTATTTGTGTTAGATGGTGTTTGTGTTAGTGCTTGTATTTGTGTTACATGGTGTTTGTGTTTATGCTTGTGTTTGTGTTAGACGGTGCTTGAGTTAGATGGTGTTTGTGTTAACAGTGCTTGTGTTTGGGTTGGAGTGTTTGTTAGACGGGGCTTGTGTTTGTGTTAGTGCTTGTGTTTATGTTATATGCTTGTGTTAGTGCCTGTGTTTATATGTTTGTGTTAGTGCCTGTGTTTATATGTTTGTGTTAGTGCCTGTGTTTATATGCTTGTGTTAGTGCCTGTGTATATATGTTTGTGTTAGTGGCTGTGTTTATATGTTTGTGTTAGTGCCTGCGTTTATATGCTTGTGTTAGTGGCTGTGTTTATATGTTTGTGTTAGTGCCTGCGTTTATATGCTTGTGTTAGTGGCTGTGTTTATATGTTTGTGTTAGTGCCTGCGTTTATATGCTTGTGTTAGTGCCTGTGTTTATATGTTTGTGTTAGTGCCTGTGTTTATATGCTTGTGTTAGTGCCTGTGTTTATATGTTTGTGTTAGTGCCTGTGTTTATATGGTTGTGTTAGTGCCTGTGTTTGGAAGCTAAGAGTGTCATCTTACTGAAGGAATCTTTCATAGTTGTTACTCTTATATCAGTTACAACTTGGGTAGTTAGTAACATATGTTTGTTAAGAACATGTACAATATCAGGACAGAGGAGGAGGTGTTGATTCACCGGGAATTCTCCCAGCCCAGGTCTTTACCAGATGGCGACCCGGCTCCGGCTCCCTGGCGTGGGAGGATCAGAGACCTATGTCTCCCATGGGAGGGGGTACCCCTCAGCGGCGGGACCACCTCGCCCCAGGCCTAGCCACATTCCCCCACCAGCACGAGGCTGGTAGGTAGATAAATGCTAGGCCTCTCTGGTCTGCCACCTTCCCCGCCCCAAGGAGGCTGACGGGAAGGGCAGGCTTGCGAGCCGCAGATGGTAGCAAGCTCCAGCCTTGGCCCCTACCCTGCCCTAGAAGGGCTGGGCATGGTGATCGACCATCAGGACAGTTTACGCCAGTCAGAGTCACAGTTTGTGAGTTCAGAACAAGTTGCTCCTAGCTCAAGGTATGCTAATATTTTTGTAAGTTCAGAGTGAGCTTAATGAGCTTAAATCAAGCTGTCTACTCATAAGGATATATTTTTTGTATACTTCAGAGTATACTCACTGTGATGATATATTCTTACTGGTCAAGAATATATTGGTAGGAGTTAAGAGGATGTTTTCAAAGTTATGAGTAAAGTAAGACTCAACTCTGGGAACAAACATTCTTATATACTAAAATTGGATTTAATTTATATTTTCCTTACAGAAAAATACTCATCTCAGCAATGAGCTTTTATTTTAACGAATTTATACAAGAATTTATTTCCCTAGAGAGAGAGAGAGAGAGAGAGAGAGAGAGAGAGAGAGAGAGAGAGAGAGAGAGAGAGAGAGAGAGAGAGAGAGAGAGAGAGAGAGAGAGAGAGAGAGAGAGAGAGAGAGAGAGAGACTCTCTAGTCTTCTCGATGTATTGATTGCACTACTCTCTTTTACTCTCTCTCTCACTCTTTTTTTTACCCAAGTATATCTTCTAACCCCGGGGAACACATCTCTTTAACCATCCCTGTCATTCTCTATTAATCTATCTTAATATGTCAAAAACATATATTAATATGTCAAAAACTTAATAATATATGTCAAAGAACATACTAATATATGCAACAGATTCTGGGTCACACAAAACATCTGTTTAGACCCCAATATAAGCACCAGATCAAATAGGCTGTGAGGAGGCCTGGCAGGTCACAGACAGGGAGACCTAGCAGGTCACAGACAGGGAGACCTGGCAGGTCACAGACAGGGAGGCCTGGCAGGTCACAGACAGGGAGGCCTGGCAGGTTACAGGCAGGGAGGTCTGGCAGGTTACAGGCAGAGATGCCTGGCAGGTCACAGACAGGGAGGCCTGGCAGGTCACAGGCAGGGAGGCCTGGCAGGTCACAGGCAGGGAGGCCTGGCAGGTCACAGACAGGGAGGCCTGGCGGGTCACAGGTAGGGAGACCTGGCAGGTCACAGACAGGGAGGCCTGGCAGGTCACAGACAGGGAGGCCTGGCAGGTCACAGGTAGGGAGGCCTGGCAGGTCACATACAGGGAGGCCTGGCAGGTCACAGACAGGGAGGCCTGGCAGGTCACAGGTAGGGAGACCTGACAAGTCACAGACAGGGAGGCCTGGCAGGTCACAGACAGGGAGGCCTGGCAGGTCACAGGTAGGGAGACCTGACAAGTCACAGACAGGAGGCCTGGCAGGTCACAGACAGGAGGCCTGGCAGGTCACAGGTAGGGAGGCCTGGCAGGTCACAGGCAGGGAGGCCTGGCAGGTCACAGACAGGGAGGCCTGGCAGGTCACAGACAGGGAGGCCTGGCAGGTCACAGGTAGGGAGGCCTGGCAGGTCACAGGCAGGGAGGCCTGGCAGGTCACAGACAGGGAGGCCTGGCAGGTCACAGGCAGGGAGGCCTGGCAGGTCACAGGCAGGGAGGCCTGGCAGGTCACAGACAGGGAGGCCTGGCGGGGTCACAGGTAGGGAGACCTGGCAGGTCACAGACAGGGAGGCCTGGCAGGTCACAGACAGGGAGGCCTGGCAGGTCACAGGTAGGGAGGCCTGGCAGGTCACAGACAGGGAGGCCTGGCAGGTCACAGACAGGGAGGCCTGGCAGGTCACAGACAAGGAGGCCTGGCAGGTCACAGGTAGGGAGACCTGGCAAGTCACAGACAGGGAGGCCTGGCAGGTCACAGGCAGGGAGGCCTGGCAGGTCACAGGCAGGGAGGCCTGGCAGTTCACAGACAGGGAGGCCTGGCAGGTCACAGGTAGGGAGACCTGGCAGGTCACAGACAGGGAGGCCTGGCAGGTCACAGGCAGGAGGCCTGGCATGTCACAGGCAGGGAGACCTGGCAGGTCACAGACAGGGAGGCCTGGCATGTCACAGGCAGGGAGGCCTGGCAGGTCACAGGCAGGGAGACCTGGCAGGTCACAGACAGGGAGGCCTGGCAGGTCACAGGCAGGGAGGCCTGGCAGGTTACAGGCAGAGAGGCCTGGCAGGTTACAGGCAGGGAGGCCTGGCAGGTTACAGGCAGGGAGGCCTGGCAGGTTACAGAAAGGGAGGCCTGGCAGGTCACAGGCAGGGAGGCCTGGCAGGTTACAGGCAGAGAGGCCTGGCAGGTCACAGGCAGGGAGGCCTGGCAGGTTACAGGCAGAGAGGCCTGGCAGGTTACAGGCAGGGAGGCCTGGCAGGTTACAGGCAGGGAGGCCTGGCAGGTCACAGGCAGGGAGGCCTGGCAGGTTACAGGCAGAGAGGCTTGGCAGGTTACAGGCAGGGAGGCCTGGCAGGTTACAGGCAGGGAGGCCTGGCAGGTTACAGGCAGAGAGGCCTGGCAGGTTACAGGCAGGGAGGCCTGGCAGGTTACAGGCAGGGAGGCCTGGCAGGTCACAGGCAGGGAGGCCTGGCAGGTTACAGGCAGGGAGGCCTGGCAGGTCACAGGCAGGGAGGCCTGGCAGGTTGCAGGCAGGGAGGCCTGGCAGGTTACAGGCAGGGAGGCCTGGCAGGTTACAGGCAGGGAGGCCTGGCAGGTCACAGGCAGGGAGGCCTGGCAGGTTACAGGCAGGGAGGCCTGGCAGGTCACAGGCAGGGAAGCCTGGCAGGTTACAGGCAGGAGGCCTGGCAGGTTACAGGCAGGAGGCCTGGCAGGTCACAGGCAGGGAGGCCTGGCAGGTCACAGGCAGGAGGCCTGGCAGGTTACAGGCAGGGAGGCCTGGCAGGTCACAGACAGGGAGGCCTGGCAGGTTACAGGCAGGGAGGCCTGGCAGGTTACAGGCAGGGAGGCCTGGCAGGTTACAGGCAGGGAGGCCTGGCAGGTTACAGGCAGGGAGGCCTGGCAGGTTACAGGCAGGGAGGCCTGGCAGGTTACAGGCAGGAGGCCTGGCAGGTCACAGGCAGGGAGGCCTGGCAGGTCACAGGCAGGGAGACCTGGCAGGTTACAGCAGGGAGGCCTGGCAGGTTACAGGCAGGGAGGCCTGGCAGGTTACAGCAGGGAGGCCTGGTAGGTTACAGGCAGGGAGGCCTGGCAGGTTACAGGCAGGGAGGCCTGGCAGGTTACAGGCAGGGAGGCCTGGCAGGTCACAGGCAGGGAGGCCTGGCAGGTCACAGGCAGGGAGGCCTGGCAGGTCACAGGCAGGGAGGCCTGGCAGGTCACAGGCAGGAGGCCTGGCAGGTCACAGGCAGGGAGGCCTGGCAGGTCACAGGCAGGGAGGCCTGGCAGGTCACAGGCAGGGAGGCCTGGCAGGTCACAGGCAGGGAGGCCTGGCAGGTTACAGGCAGGGAGGCCTGGCAGGTCACAGGCAGGGAGGCCTGGCAGGTCACAGGCAGGGAGGCCTGGCAGGTTACAGGCAGGGAGTCCTGGCAGGTTACAGGCAGGGAAGCCTGGCAGGTTACAGGCAGGGAGGCCTGGCAGGTTACAGGCAGGGAGGCCTGTTGCAACGTTTCGCCCTCCATGAGCTTTGTGCAGCCCTTACAACACTACTACACCTCACCCTGAGCATATATATACCCTGTGTGTCCATGTATTGTTTGTAAGGGCTTGATAAAGCTCCTGGAGAGCGAAACGTTGTCATGATATAATCTTGTTCTGCAACGTTTCTCTCCTTCACTCTGGAAACACTCACAGGTACCTCACATGACGCCCACTGACCCACTGGAAGTTTTATCTTAATTTTAGCTTGTGAAAGAACATAAGAACATGTATAAGAACATAAGAACATGTGTAAGAACATAAGAACATGTGTAAGAACATAAGAACATGTATAAGAACATAAGAACATGTGTAAAAACATAACATGTATACGAACATAAGAACATGTGTAAGAACATAAGAACATGTGTAAGAACATAAGAACATGTGTAAGAACATAAGAACATGTATAAGAACATAAGAACATGTGTAAGAACATGTGTAAGAACATAACATGTATAAGAACATAAGAACATGTGTAAAAACATAACATGTATAAGAACATAAGAACATGTGTAAGAACATAAGAACATGTGTAAGAGGATAAGAACATGTGTAAGAATATAAGAACATGTGTAAAACATAAGAACATGTGTAAGAACATAAGAACATAAGAACATGTGTAAGAACATAAGAACATGTGTAAGAACATGTGTAAGCTTCAAAGTGACTGTTTATTAACCAAGTTATCTTCTGTGGAATAACTGGATAATGTTTTCTCTGATCAGTAATAGGTCACAGTGGATAAATGGTCCAGAGAACCGACAAGTTGATAAATGAGACACCTGTGCAACACCTGGTTGATAAATGAGACACCTGTGCAACACCTGGTTGATAAATGAGACACCTGTGCAACACCTGGTTGATAAATGAGACACCTGTGCAACACCTGGTTGATAAATGAGACACCTGTGCAACACCTGGTTGATAAATGAGACACCTGTGCAACACCTGGTTATCTTTACTGAGGAAGCCACTGTGGGGCGAAACTTTCTTCCTCAATAAAGATACCCAAGTGTTGTACATGTGTCTAATTTAGCAGTAAGTCAGTGTTTGACTTTACTGGGTTACCTTGGGGTTACCCTAGGGTTACCCTGGGGTTACCCTGGAGTTACACTGGGGTTACCCTGGGGTTACCTTGGGGTTACCCTGGGGTTACCTTGGGGTTACACTGGGGTTACCCTGGGGTTACCTTGGGGTTACCCTGGGGTTACCTTGGGGTTATCTACATAATGTACACATATGTGCACATAACATCTGTGTCCTCAAGACTATTGTAAAAAAAAAGTATGTTAAGCACCCAAAGTTTTTAAAGACAACTTGTCAAAGTTTTTAAAGACAACTTACCAAAGTTTTTAAAGACAACTTACCAAAGTTTAAAGACAACTTACCAAAGTTTTAAAGACAACTTACCAAAGTTTTAAAGACAACTTACCAAAGTTTTTAAAGCCAACTTACCAAAGTTTAAAGACAACTTACCAAAGTTTAAAGACAACTTACCAAAGTTTTAAAGACAACTTACATGCATATTTAATTAAACCTTAAAAGCTGGTCAGTCTAACTTAAGAGGAAATTTTGGATTAATTTTAGGTGTCAAGATGCATACATATTTATTTGACTTTTTATTCTGGACAAAAGTGGGAAATCGAAATGTTGGTTTTCATTCGATAATTCCTGAGTGCCTCATCTGAGTGTCTTCACTCTTCAATGCTGGCAACTTGATAATACAAATTCTGAGCGGTTCCAAACTTAATGCGCTGGTGTATTTTCGGATACCGATCTGAGATAAAGAGTATTCCACTGCTGCAGTGCTCCTTCCTTCTTGAGCAGGTGTGACTTGGACCTGCCTAGCACTGGCCAGTACGCCCGCTGTTCTTATGTAAAGTTTGTCGTAAAAGCTGGAGTTTCTTAGTGGAAGGCTCGAATTAGATGTGATGTCCTAATTTACTATTTTCATTGAATAAATTGTCAAACTAGTATCTATGTGATAACTTGTGAACATCTTTCTTGGTGTGCTTTAAACCTCAACACAAATATTTAATTGTATTAGAAACTAAGGTCGCACTGTTCGCTCGCCTATCATGTCGAAAAAAGACACGTACAGTTCAGGAAGCGTTTCACGTGTAGTGATCCGCTGTATATATCACGATTAAGTGTGTGTTAACGTGTGTTTCGTGGCGTGAACCCAGGTATACCTGGAGTATACCTGGAGAGAGTTCCAGGGGTCAACGCCACTGCGGCCCGGTCTGTGACCAGGCCTCATGTTGGATCAGAGCCAGATCAACCAGGCTGTTACTGCTGGCCGCACGCAGTTCAACGTACGAACCACAGCCTGGCTGGTCAGGTACCGACTTTAGGTGCCTGTCCAGTGCCTGCTTGAAGACAGCCAGGGGTTTGTTGGTAATCCCCCTGATGTATGCTGGGAGGCAGTTGAACACTCTTGGGCCCCTGACACTTATTGTGTTGTCTCTCAACGTGCTAGTGGCACCCCTGCTTTTCATTGGGGGGATGTTACATGTCTGCCGAGTCTTTTGCTTTCGTAGGGAGTGACTCTCATCATTGAACTTCATATTGTTTTCTGCAGCCCATTTAAAAATTTGGTTGATGTCTGCTTGGAGTCTTGCAGTGTCCTCAACGGTGGACACTGTCATACAGATTCGGGTGTCATCTGCAAAGGAAGACACGGCACTGTGGCTTATATCCCTGTCTATGTCCGATATGAGGATGAGGAACAGGATGGGAGCGAGTACTGTGCCTTGTGGAACAGAGCTTTTCACTATAGCCACCTCAGACTTTACTCTGTTGACTACTACTCTTTGTGTTCTACTTGTTAGGAAATTATAGATCCATCTACCCACTTTTCCTGTTATTCCTTTATCACGCATTTTGTGTGCTATTACACCATGGTCACACTTGTCAAAGGCTTTTGCAAAGTCTGTGTATATAACATCTGCATTTTGTTTGTCATCTAGAGCATCCAGAACCTTGTCGTAGTGGTCCAGTAGTTGGGACAGACAGGAGCGACCTGCTCTAAACCCTTTGTGGAGTGGGGCTATGTCTGTTGTTTTTAGTAACTGCGGGACGACCCCAGTGTCCATGCTCCCTCTCCATAGGATGTTAAAAGCATCTTGATGAACACGGAATTCCATGAGTCTGGGCTGGAGCGGAGTGCATGGGCATGTCATTTATTGCCTTTTCTAAGTCATTTGGCGTCAGGGTAATGTCAGATAGGCTTGCGTCTGCCAAGTTCTGTGGCACTCTCATAAAAAAATTCATTTAGGTCTTCGACTTTCAGTCTGGTTAGCGGCTCGCTAAAAACTGATGTCTTTGAGGGACAAAACCCACTCCATTAAAACCCACCTAAAATAATCAGGCCCCAAAGCCTTACATCTTATATCCCCATTTTTACCAGTCATACTGGGACTTTAGTAACTCACTCATTTCCTTGCTGTCATCTGTGTAGGATCCATCCCGTTTAAGTAGGGGCACAATACTGGATGTTGTTCTCGACTTTGATTTGGCATAAGAAAAGAAATAATTTTGGTTTCTTTCAATTTCATTTATGGCTTTTAGTTCTTCCCGCGTTTCTTGATTCCTATAAGATTCCTTTAGTTTTAATTCGATGTTTGCTATTTCTCTGACCAGTGTCTCCCTACGTATTTCAGATATATTGGCCTCTTGTAGGCACTCCGTTATTCTCTGCCTTCGCCTGTACAGGGAGCGCCTCTCTCTTTCTGGTTTACATCTTCTCCTTCTTTTCCTTAAGGGAATTTGCCTTGAGCAAACCTCAAGTGTCACAGAGTTAATTTGTTCTAGACATAGGTTAGGATCCGTGATGCTTAGGCTATCTTCCCAGTTTATATCATTTAGGACTTGGTTTACTTGGTCCCACCTTATGTTTTTGTTATTGAAGTTGAATTTGGAGAAGGCTCCCTCGCGGCTGATCACATTTTGTCGATCTGGGGCTCCCCTCATACATGTCTGGACCTCTATTATGTTGTGATCTGAGTATATTGTTTTTGATATGATGACATTTCGTATCAGATCATAATTGTTGGTGAAGATGAGGTCCAGCGTATTCTCTAATCTTGTAGGCTCTACTATATGCTGGTTTAAGGTGATTTTGGTGCAGATATTTAAAAGTTCATGTGTGTGCGAGTTTTCATCTGAGCTGCATCCTGGTGTTATCTCTGCTACCACATTATTTGCAATATTCCTCCATTTTAGGTGCCTTAGGTTGAAATCTCCCAGGAGCAAGATGTTGGGGCCAGGAGCTGGAAGATTTTCCAGACAGTGGTCAATTTTCAGAAGCTGTTCCTGGAATTGTTGGGACGTTGCATCCGGAGGCTTGTATACAACCACGATGACCAGGTTTTGATTCTCGATCTTTATTGCTAATACTTCAACTACATCATTTGAGGCATTTAGTAGTTCAGAACATATAAGTGACTCTGTGATATACAGACCAACCCCCCCTTTTTGCCTGTTCACTCTGTCACATCTGTATAGGTTGTAGCCAGGGATCCATATTTCATTGTCCAAGTGATCTCTTATGTGGGTCTCTGTGAAAGCCGCAAACATAGCATTTGACTCTGTAAGCAGTCCACGGATGTAAGGTATCTTGTTGTTTGTTGCTGGCTTTAGACCCTGTATATTTGCAAAGATGAATGTCGTTGGACTGGTGATATTGGTGGTATGGGGGAAGGGTCTTTTTTTCCTGGCACTAATATCTCCTTACCGTGAATAACGAATGGTATCAAAATGACTGTGATGCGTTACGAGTGAGGACAGTATAACTACGCATGTGTAACAGCATACTCAAGACAACGATATCGATATCAGGGTCATTAAACATCCCCTATAACAAGCTAGGGGAAATTGGGTCAGTTACAATACCCAGGTAAGTCCAGCCATACCCACATCGTTTTATGTTAGCTGCAGCTAATAGGTAGATATGGGATTTGATTGGAGTTACCAATAGAACACGTGACACGAGCCGATCTGCCCAACACAAGTGAGTACCAAGGCGCATTTCATTTACAATCAATTGTGAAATTCTGGATATATACGACAGCTCAGGAGTGGGGACTGCAAGAAGTGTCAGTCATCACTGAAGCTAAGTATATTTCGGTTAATTATTTCGAAAAGTAGATTTGGCTGGAAAGTTTCCCCACATATAAGTAGTAGTAGTAACAGTAGTAGTAGTAGTAATAGTAAAATTGTGGTGAGACTGGTTGGGTTTGAGAAGGACCTGTCAACATCATGTTACAGTAATTACAGCAGCCTCTATACACTTTCACCCTCTTAAATCTTCATTAATGAAGACCGCTGTTACACGATCCTGACAGGTGCTTATCAAACCCAACCATCTTACACAATTTTACTATCGTTGCTACTACCACCGCAACTGAGGTTATGACGCACTACCGGAACACCTCGCTGAGGCCATGACGCACTACGGGAACACCTCGCTGAGGCCATGACGCACTACGGGAACACCTCGCTGAGGCCATGACGCACTACGGGAACACCTCGCTGAGGCCATGACGCACTACGGAACACCTCGCTGAGGCCATGACGCACTACGGGAACACCTCGCTGAGGCCATGACGCACTACCGGAACACCTCGCTGAGGCCATGACGCACTACGGGAACACCTCGCTGAGGCCATGACGCACTACGGGAACACTCGCTGAGGCCATGACGCACTACGGGAACACCTCGCTGAGGCCATGACGCACTACCGGAACACCTCGCTGAGGCCATGACGCACTACGGGAACACCTCGCTGAGGCCATGACGCACTACCGGAACACCTCGCTGAGGCCATGACGCACTACGGGAACACCTCGCTGAGGCCATGACGCACTACGGGAACACCTCGCTGAGGCCATGACGCACTACGGGAACACCTCGCTGAGGCCATGACGCACTTCTGGAACACATCGCTGAGGCCATGACGCACTACGGGAACACCTCGCTGAGGCCATGACGCACTTCGGGAACACATCGCTGAAGCCATGACGCACTACGGGAACACATCGCTGAGGCCATGACGCACTTCGGGAACACATCGCTGAGGCCATGACGCACTACGGGAACACATCGCTGAGGCCATGACGCACTACGGGAACACATCGCTGAGGCCATGACGCACTACGGGAACACCTCGCTGAGGTTATGACGCACTATGGGAACACCTCGCTGAGGCCATGACGCACTACGGGAACACCTCGCTGAGGCCATGACGCACTTCGGGAACACATCGCTGAGGCCATGACGCACTACGGGAACACCTCGCTGAGGCCATGACGCACTTCGGGAACACATCGCTGAGGCCATGACGCACTTCGGGAACACATCGCTGAGGCCATGACGCACTACGGGAACACATCGCTGAGGTTATGACGCACTACGGGAACACCTCGCTGAGGTTATGACGCACTACGGGAACACATCGCTGAGGCCATGACGCACTACGGGAACACCTCGCTGAGGTTATGACGCACTACGGGAACACCTCGCTGAGGTTATGACGCACTACGGGAACACCTCGCTGAGGTTATGACGCACTACGGGAACACCTCGCTGAGGTTATGACGCACTACGGGAACACCTCGCTGAGGCCATGACGCACTACGGGAACACCTCGCTGAGGTTATGACGCACTACGGGAACACCTCGCTGAGGTTATGACGCACTACGGGAACACCCTGAGGTTATGACGCACTACGGGAACACCTCGCTGAGGTTATGACGCACTACGGGAACACCTCGCTGAGGTTATGACGCACTACGGGAACACCTCGCTGAGGTTATGACGCACTACGGGAACACCTCGCTGAGGTTATGACGCACTACGGGAACACCTCGCTGAGGTTATGACGCACTACGGGAACACCTCGCTGAGGTTATGACGCACTACGGGAACACCTCGCTGAGGTTATGACGCACTACGGGAACACCTCGCTGAGGCCATGACGCACTTCGGGAACACATCGCTGAGGCCATGACGCACTCCGGGAACACATCGCTGAGGCCATGACGCACTACGGGAACACATCGCTGAGGTTATGACGCACTACGGGAACACCTCGCTGAGGTTATGACGCACTATGGGAACACATCGCTGAGGCCATGACGCACTACGGGAACACCTCGCTGAGGTTATGACGCACTACGGGAACACCTCGCTGAGGTTATGACGCACTACGGGAACACCTCGCTGAGGTTATGACGCACTACGGGAACACCTCGCTGAGGTTATGACGCACTACAGGAACACCTCGCTGAGGCCATGACGCACTACGGGAACACCTCGCTGAGGTTATGACGCACTACGGGAACACCTCGCTGAGGTTATGACGCACTACGGGAACACCTCGCTGAGGTTATGACGCACTACGGGAACACCTCGCTGAGGTTATGACGCACTACGGGAACACCTCGCTGAGGTTATGACGCACTACGGGAACACCTCGCTGAGGTTATGACGCACTACGGGAACACCTCGCTGAGGTTATGACGCACTACGGGAACACCTCGCTGAGGTTATGACGCACTACGGGAACACCTCGCTGAGGTTATGACGCACTACGGGAACACCTCGCTGAGGTTATGACGCACTACAGGAACACCTCGCTGAGGTTATGACGCACTACGGGAACACCTCGCTGAGGTTATGACGCACTATGGGAACACCTCGCTGAGGTTATGACGCACTATGGGAACACCTCGCTGAGGTTATGACGCACTACGGGAACACCTAGGATCGCGCTGTTATTTACATGTAATGAAGAGTGACTTAAATTTTATACTTATGAAAAGTATAAAAACATCATAACACAATACACTCTGGTCTATCATAACACCCACAATACACTATGGTCTATCATAACACCCACAATACACTATGGTCTATCATAACACCCACAATACACTATGGTCTATCATAACACCCACAATACACTATGGTCTATCATAACACCCACAATACACTATGGTCTATCACAACACAATACACTCTGGTCTATCATAACACCCACAATACACTATGGTCTATCACAACACCCACAATACACTCTGGTCTATCATAACACTCACAATACACTCTGGTCTATCATAACACTCACAATACACTCTGGTCTATCATAACACTCACAATACACTATGGTCTATCATAACACTCACAATACACTATGGTCTATCATAACACTCACAATACACTATGGTCTATCATAACACTCACAATACACTATGGTCTATCACAACACCCACAATACACTCTGGTCTATCATAACACTCACAATACACTCTGGTCTATCATAACACTCACAATACACTCTGGTCTATCATAACACTCACAATACACTATGGTCTATCATAACACTCACAATACACTATGGTCTATCATAACACTCACAATACACTATGGTCTATCACAACACTCACAATACACTCTGGTCTATCATAACACTCACAATACACTATGGTCTATCATAACACTCACAATACACTCTGGTCTATCATAACACTCACAATACACTATGGTCTATCATAACACTCACAATACACTATGGTCTATCACAACACTCACAATACACTCTGGTCTATCATAACACCCACAATACACTGTGGTCTATCATAACACAATACACTATGGTCTATCAAAGCACTCACAAAAAAGGCACTCTGGTCCAAACAAGCAGCACCTAAACAGCATTGAATGTATACAGAAACAAATTATGCAAGATGTATTGTAACTGCGGCAAGCATAATACCTACTGACCAGCTGGTGACCCTGCAACACTGACCAGCTGGTGACCCTGCAACACTGACCAGCTGGTGACCCTGCAACACTGACCAGCTGGTGACCCTGCAACACTGACCAGCTGGTGACCCTGACAACACTGACCAGCTGGTGACCCTGCAACACTGACCAGCTGGTGACCCTGCAACACTGACCAGCTGGTGACCCTGCAACACTGACCAGCTGGTGCCTGCAACACTGACCAGCTGGGACCCTGCAACACTGACCAGCTGGTGACCCTGCAACACTGACCAGCTGGTGACCCTGTAACACTGACAGCTGGTGACCCTGCAACACTGACCAGCTGGTGACCCTGCAACACTGACCAGCTGGTGACCCTGCAACACTGACCAGCTGGTGACCCTGCAACACTGACCAGCTGGTGACCCTGCAACACTGACCAGCTGGTGACCCTGCAACACTGACCAGCTGGTGACCCTGCAACACTGACCAGCTGGTGACCCTGCAACACTGACCAGCTGGTGACCCTGCAACACTGACCAGCTGGTGACCCTGCAACACTGACCAGCTGGTGACCCTGCAACACTGACCAGCTGGTGACCCTGCAACACTGACCAGCTGGTGACCCTGCAACACTGACCAGCTGGTGACCCTGCAACACTGACCAGCTGGTGACCCTGCAACACTGACCAGCTGGTGACCCTGCAACACTGACCAGCTACCTGCACACTGACCAGCTGGTGACCCTGCAACACTGACCAGCTGGTGACCCTGCAACACTGACCAGCTGGTGACCCTGCAACACTGACTCCCTGGTCTCCCAGCAACACTGACTCCCTGGTCTCCTTCAACACTGACTCGCTAGTCTCCCAGTAACACTGGTGTTGCTACATCATTACAACACATTATTAATTACATGTTCCTTAATCCAGTTTCCTGAGTGAACTTTGAAGTGCTCAGTTTTTGTTCACCTGCCTCCCAGGTTGTGAAAGGTGGGGGGTGTTACGAGTGTTGAACAAGCACTTTATGTTGAACAACCATCCAGGTTGTGTTGAACAACCACCCAGGATGTGTTGAACAACCACCCAGGTTGTGTTTAACCACCCAAGTTGAGTTGAAGAAGCACTCTGTGTTGAACAACCATTCAGGTTGTATTGAACAACCACCCAGGTTGTGTTGAACAACCACCCAAGTTGAGTTGAACAAGCACTCTGTGTTGAACAACCATTCAGGTTGTGTTGAACCATCCAGGTTGTATTGAACAACCACCCAGGTTGTGTTGAACAACCACCCAGGTTGTGTTGAACAACCACCCAAATTGAGTTGATCAACCACCCAAGTTGAGTTGAACAAGCACTCTGTGTTGAACAACCATTCAGGTTGTATTGAACAACCACCCAGGTTGTGTTGAACAACCATCCAGGTTGTGTTGAACAACCACCCAGGTTGTGTTGAACAACCACCCAGGTTGTGTTGAACAATCACCCAGGTTGTGTTGAACAACCACCCAAGTTGTGTTGAACCACCCAAGTTGTGTTGAACAACCACCCAAGTTGTGTTGAACAACCACCCAGGTTGTGTTGAACAACCACCCAGGTTGTGTTGAACAACCACCCAAGTTGTGTTGAACAACCACCCAGGTTGTGTTGAACAACCACCCAAGTTGTGTTGAACAACCACCCAGGTTGTGTTGAACAACCACCCAAGTTGTGTTGAACAACCACCCAGGTTGTGTTGAACAACCACCCAGGTTGTGTTGAACAACCACCCAGGTTGTGTTGAACAACCACCCAGGTTGTGTTGAACAACCACCCAGGTTGTGTTGAACAACCACCCAGGTGATGTTGAACAACCACCCAGGTTGTGTTGAACAACCACCCAGGTTGTGTTGAACAACCACCCAGGTTGTGTTGAACAACCACCCAGGTTGTGTTGAACAACCACCCAGGTTGTGTTGAACAACCACCCAGGTTGTGTTGAACAACCACCCAGGTTGTGTTGAACAATCACCCAGGTTGTGTTGAACAACCACCCAGGTTGTGTTGAACAACCACCCAGGTTGTGTTGAACAACCACCCAGGTTGTGTTGAGATAGAGACAATATAGGGTTGAGAACTATTTAGAAACCCAGATGTGAAATACAGAGTGACTGTGAGTGCAGGTTTGACTCTCATGTTGTGTCTTCACCAAACACAAACTGCCACCAGTCCTGCCAGAGTGCAAAACATTTAACAGCCTTTCCTTTCTTATTGATATGATGGAAGTAACGTGTGAGAGCAGTGTTTCTCAGCTGTCTGGTCATGATATAACAACAACAACAACAACAACAACATGGTATACAGTCCCAGCTGACATCAATGCTGAGCATTTCGAGCAAAATAGGTCAGTTTTTTCCCAGGATGCGACCCACACCAGTCGACTAACACCCAGGCATCTATTTTACTGCTAGGTGAACATGGACAGCAGGTGTCTTTAAGGAAACACGTCCTAATGTTTCCACTCGTACCGGGGATCAAACCAGGGACCTCATGAGTGAGGTGAGTGCGCTAGTAACCGAGCTAAGGGACACCATCTGCTGGAAGGAACAAGGTACTCACGGTGGGTGACCCTCGCTGGCAACACCTGTCTGCAACACGTATCTGCAACACCTCAACACACACGCACCTGGAAAAACAAGAGTTGTTAGTTGTTGAGTTTCTAAAGACTGTCTCTGTTCTCCTGCTGCTGCTTCACAACCTTCTACACTTCTCCTTTCTTACTTGCTTCCTCCTCTTCCACCTCCACCTCCTCCTCCATCTCCTCCTCCTCCTCTTCCACCTCCACCTCCTCCTCTTCCACCTCCACCTCCTCCTCTTCCACCTCCCCCTCCTCCTCTTCCACCTCCTCCTCCTCCTCTTCCACCTCCACCTCCTCTTCCACCTCCTTCTCCTCCTCTTCCACCTCCACCACCTCCTCCTCCTCTTCCACCTCCCCCTCCTCCTCTTCCACCTCCTCCTCCTCTTCCACCTCCCCCTCCTCCTCTTCCACCTCCCCTCCTCCTCTTCCACCTCCCCCTCCTCCTCTTCCACCTCCCCTCCTCCTCTTCCACTTCCCCCTCCTCTTCCACCTCCACCTCCCTTCCTCCACCTCCACCTCCCCCTCCTCCTCTTCCACCTCCACCTCCCCCTCTTCCACCTCCACCTCCCCCTGCTCCACCTCCCCTCCTCCTCTTGCACCTCCCCTCTTCCACCTCCCCTTCCTCCTCCCCTCCTTCTCTTACACTGTCAGTAGTACTGTGTACTCACCAGTAACCGTTACAATTCATTATGTGACTCACTGCTGCTGCCCACAGCATGACGTCACGAGTCACCCTTTGAAATGCCATGCCCGCAGGGCACTGGGCAGCTCAGGGCGAGGCATAGTAGACAGACAGGTTGACCAAATACCAATATTGTTGACCTTGTCCACTATCCTTACTCTGTTCAGGTAGAGGATGACTTGTCACCTGACCAATGGGTCGGTGCTATTTCAACCGGGTAGAGCCCATCCACTCCACTGGATCATTCCACTCCACCAGTAGAGGAGAAAGACTTAGCTCCCACTGACTTCCCAGACGAGGAAAAGCGTTTGTTGAATCTGTTGAACAAACGTCGTAAAGCCATTGCCTTACCAGGTGAGAAGATGGGTATAACGAACTTATTGTCCCATCGTATCCCACTTGAACCTGGTACTAGACCAATTTATGTACCTGCGTACAGAATGTCTCATTCACAAGTTACTGTCGCAGAAGAATTGATCAGTCAGATACTTGATGATGGTGTTATCGCACCTAGTGATTCACCCTGGAATGCGCCCCTGATCTTAGTACCTAAGAAGGACGGTACTTGGCGTCCAGTGATTGATTTTAGGAAGTTAAATGCGAAAACAATTCCAGACAGCTTCCCACTTCCTGTACTTGATAAGCTTGAAGAAGCTAATTCAAACTGCCTAAATGTCAATTTTTCAGATCAGAGAGCAAGTTTCTTGGTCACGTAGTCACTGCTAGAGAGGTTACGACTGACCAAAGTAAAGTAACTGCAGTATTAAATTTTCCATCTCCAAAAACTGCTGATGCCATAAGATCCTTTGTGGGCTTAGAAGGTTTTTATAGATCTTTCATTGCTAATTTTTATTCCATAGCAACTCCTCTAACTGAGTTGCTTAAGAAAGATGCTCCTTTCATTTGGACCTTCCCTCAAGAAAGAGCATTTCAAACTGTTAAAGGAAAGCTAACATTTGCTCTAATTTTGAAATTTCCAGATTTTTCTGAGCCTTTCTACCTAACAACTGATGCTAGTTCAATTGGCATAGATGCCGTACTAGCTCAGAAGACCGAAAGCAAGTACAACGCAGTTGCATTTGCTAGCCGAGTCCTTACAAAGGCTGAACGTAATTATACATTATTTATCAGTACTCCGTTCATGTCTTGACAGATCATACTCCACTGATATCTTTATTCCAGAACAAACAACCTACTGTAAGACTAGCCAGATGGTCCTTGACTATCCAAGAGTTCAACCCTACCTTTGAACACTTATCTGGCAAATCAAATGTAGTTGCAGATGCTTTATCGCGACATATTAGTATAGTAACTGCCAATCTTCCATTTAGTGCCGAGGATGTAAAGACTGCTCAAAGAACAGATCCCTTGTGGTCTGGTGTGATTCGATTCCTGCTTCAGGAAGATCTAATTCTTACTGTGAAGCCACCAGCACCCATCAGTGACTTTGTCATGAACCAAGAATTACTGTATCACACAGCTGAGCTGGTGCTCCTAGTAGAAGGGTATACCAGTTAGTAATCACACAGTCACTAGTGAATGTAGCCTTATAGCTAGTTCACGATGTACAAAAATACACTTACATAATTGTTCGAGTTGAAAACAGTACGAAATCCGGGGGGCCACTGTACTTCCTCAGAATCCGAAGATCACATGAATAGAGATCGATCGATCATTTCTATATCATTTGTTGTACTATCCCACCGTTGATTCTATTAATTACTATACCTTGTGATTTATCATAATTTGTAATGCATTACAATAACATCCTCATGTAAAGTTATAATGGTCAACTGTTGTATACTTTGACATTGTATAGAATCAGCCCAGAGCCGTACGCCTGTAGTCTCTAGTTTATATTAGCTGTATATCAGGACGCCATACGTTAGCATCACCGTGCTGTCAGTAGTAGGTGAGGGAATGAAGGTGAAGGGGGAGTGAAGGTGAGGGGGAGTGAAGGTGAAGGGGGAATGAAGGTGAGGTGAGAGTGAAGGTGAGGGAGTGAAGGTGAGGGGGAATGAAGGTGAAAGGGGAGTGAAGGTGAGGGGGAGTGAAGGTGAGGGGGAGTGAAGGTGAAGGGGAATGAAGGTGAGGTGAGAGTGAAGGTGAATGGGAGTGAAGGTGAGGGGGAGTGAAAGTGAGGGGGGAATGAAGGTGAGGGAGGTGGGGAGGAAGAATAAAGGGATATTAAGCTGTGAGCGGTAAATTTGATTCTAGATATGGGAGAATGGTTCTATGCGGTAAGTGTCACCATATAAAAAAAAATCTTGCAGCACACAGCGCATAATGAGAAAAAACTTTGTCCGTGGTTTTGGTTTAAAACAGAGACTTTGCGGTGTATTTTCGTATGGTTTTTATGGTGGTATTCTCGGTTTCTTGGTCTCATTTGATAGACTGGAAGATATATTACAGAAATAAAGATGATTTTGATTGGTTTCAGGACTGAAAATAGCTTGAAATTGAGCTGAAAGTGTCGGAAATGTTCAATTTTTGCAGATATTTAAGAGTAAAAAAATCACGTCATTCATCCAATACATGTCCAACTGGAGGGTCTAATATGCATTCATGAATGCACTTATACTAGTTGTATAATTATTACATTATTGCGTAACAATAAATCTCCTATTTTTTGTGAATAAAAATTCTTTGTGTGAATAAAAAATCAAATAGAATTCAAGTGTTAAGCCTGGGAATGTAACTAATTAACAGAGGAAATGTTATTTTAGTGCCAGGAATACTTGCAGTGTTTACTCTGGACCTTATTTTAAATTTGGGATATTTTGAGAGTGGAGATTAGTCATGTGGTGGGGGAGAGGGGATGTGAGGTGGGAGGGGGATTCAGGGGTATGAGAGGTGGGAGAGGGATCTGGGAGTAGGGAAGGTATGGGAGGAGTATGGTTGTAATAATTAATAATATAAGTTTATTTAGGCACAGGTACAAATAAGTACAATTATCAAAGATAGTGATAATCCAGCAGAATAACCCATAGAAGTATGAGAGAGAATGTGAGGGTAAGTACGTATTAGTGAAGGTTGTGAGTCACGGATGGTACTGGTTGAAGCAGACAGACAGTAGGCAGGCAGGCAGGCTGGCAGGCTGGCTGGCAGGCTGGCTGGCAGGTAGGCTGGCAGGCAGGCACTTGCTGGCAGGTAGGCTGGCAGGCAGGCACTTGCTGGCAGGTAGCCAGGCAGGCAGGCTGGCTGGCAGGCAGGCAGGTAGGCAGGCTGGTAGGCAGGCTGGTAGGCAGGCTGGTAGGCAGGCTGGTAGGCAGGCAGGCAGGCAGGCTGGTAGGCAAGCAGGCTGGCAGGGTCGACCACTGAAGGACACACCTCAGGAAAACTTTCCTGGAAAACTCTGACCCACACGAGGAGGAGTAGGAACAGGAGGATGAACAAGAGGAACAGAAGGAACAACAGGAGAATGAACAGGAGGAACAGAAGGAACAACAGGAGGATGAACAGGAACAACAGGAGAATGAACAGGAGGATGAACAGGAGGAACAGAAGGAACAACAGGAGAATGAACAGGAGGAACAGAAGGAACAACAGGAAGATGAACAGGAGGAACAGAAGGAACAACAGGAGGATGAACAGGAGGATGAACAAGAGAAACAGGAAGATGGACAGGAGGAACACGATGAACAGGAGAAGGAACAGGAGGAGGAAGAGGGGAGTAACAGGATGAGGAAGAGGGGAGGAACAGGAGAAGAAGGAAAAGGAGGAGGGGGACGAACAGCAGCAGCAGCACCACCACCACCACAAGCAGCACCATCACCAGCAGCACCAGCACAACCACCACCACCACAAGCAGCACCATCACCAGCAGCACCAGCACCACCACCAGCAGCACCAGTACCACCACCACCTGGTGCAGGTGGTGTGAACGTTACAGTTCGTCTTCACTAATGATAAACCTTCAGTGTAGTTTATCTTTCCTCTGATGTGACGTTCATTAGTTTTTTTCCTTGTGTACTCGTCTTCATTCTCTTCCTATATTTGATCTCCGTATAGACTTCCTATATTTGATCTCCGTATAGACTTCCTATATTTGATCTCCGTATAGACTTCCTATATTTGATCTCCGTATAGACTTCCTATATTTGATCTCCGTATAGACTTCCTATATTTGATCTCCGTATAGACTTCCTATATTTGATCTCCGTACAGACTTCCTATATTTGATCTCCGTATAGACTTCTATATTTGATCTCCGTACAGACTTCCTATATTTGATCTCCGTATAGACTTCCTATATTTGATCTCCGTACAGACTTCCTATATTTGATCTCCGTATAGACTTCTATATTTGATCTCCGTACAGACTTCCTATATTTGATCTCCGTATAGACTTCCTATATTTGATCTCCGTACAGACTTCCTATATTTGATCTCCGTACAGACTTCCTATATTTGATCTCCGTATAGACTTCTATATTTGATCTCCGTACAGACTTCCTATATTTGATCTCCGTACAGACTTCCTATATTTGATCTCCGTACAGACTTCCTATATTTGATCTCCGTATAGACTTCCTATATTTGATCTCCGTACAGACTTCCTATATTTGATCTCCGTATAGACTTCCTATATTTGATCTCCGTACAGACTTCCTATATTTGATCTCCGTACAGACTTCCTATATTTGATCTCCGTATAGACTTCTATATTTGATCTCCGTATAGACTTCCTATATTTGATCTCCGTATAGACTTCCTATATTTGATCTCCGTATAGACTTCTATATTTGATCTCCGTATAGACTTCCTATATTTGATCTCCGTATAGACTTCTATATTTGATCTCCGTATAGACTTCTATATTTGATCTCCGTATAGACTTCTATATTTGATCTCCGTATAGACTTCTATATTTGATCTCCGTATAGACTTCTATATTTGATCTCCGTATAGACTTCTTCATTCAACTTTTCTATGCATTGTTTTAAGTT
The DNA here is from genome assembly GCA_009830355.1 of Cherax destructor. NCBI lineage: Eukaryota > Metazoa > Arthropoda > Malacostraca > Decapoda > Parastacidae > Cherax > Cherax destructor. Next base: position 12,305 of record WNWK01001198.1, on the reverse strand, counting down.
CACTCGCAACTCTTTACTTTTGTTCCAGTTAATATTCTGTGTTGTTTATATTCAACACTCAGAATACTGACTGAGTGTTGAAGTTATATTCAGTAAACTTCTCTTAAAGTTGGTTACTTGTTATGTCACTACACATGACTTGTACTTCACGAGGCTGTGATCGGTATACCATAGTATGTTTAAGACTATGTCTCTGATTACTTCCCCGTTCTTTGTGAAGATTAACTCAAGCATATTTTCATTTTTAGTATTTTATCTGCTGCTTCAGTGGAAACCTCCGGCAGTCTTAGTTGCTCGCAGGTGAGTGCTTGCTGGGCTAGAGTACTTTACACTGCTATATCCGGCAGTCTTAGTGGCTCGCAGGTGAGTGCTTGCTGGGCTAGAGTACTTTACACTGCTATATCCGGCAGTCTTAGTGGCTCGCAGGTGAGTGCTTGCTGGGCTAGAGTACTTTACACTGCTATATCCGGCAGTCTTAGTGGCTCGCAGGTGTGTGCTTAATGGGCTAGAGTACTTTCCACTGCTATATCTGGCAGTCTTAGTGGCTCGCAGGTGTGTGCTTGCTGGGCTAGAGTAATTTCCACTGCTATATCCGGCAAGTGCTAGTAGGTGGCCTCCACTGCAGTTGAGAGTGCTTGCTTGTGGCCTAGAACACTTTCCACTGCTATATCTGGCAGTCTTAGTGGCTCGCAGGTGTGTGCTTGCTGGCCTAGAACCTTTCCACTGCTATATCTGGCAGTTTTAGTGCTGGCTGGTGTGTGCTTGCTGGCTAGAGTACTTTCCACTGCTATATCGGGAGTCTTAGTGGCTGGGTGGTGCTTGCTGGCCTAGAGCACTTTCCACTGCTATATCCAGCAATGTTTTGGTGGCCTGAGGTGAGTGCTTGCTGGGCTAGAGCACTTTCCACTGCTATATCTGGCAGTTTAGTGGGCTGCGGTGTGTGCTTGCTGGGCTAGAGCACTTTCCACTGCTATATCTGGCAGTCTTAGTGGCTCGCAGGTGTGTGCTTGCTGGGCTAGAGACTTTCCACTGCTATATCTGGCAGTGTTTGTGGCTGCAGGTGTGTGCTTGCTGGGCTAGAGTACTTTCCACTGCTATATCCGGCAGTGCTTAGTGGCTGCAGTGTGTGCTTGCTGGGCTAGAGCACTTTCCACTGCTATATCCGGAAGTCTTAGTGGCTCTGCGTGTGTGCTTGCTGGGCTAGAGCACTTTCCACTGCTATATCTCGAAGCGTTTAGTGGCTGCTGGTGTGTGCTTGCTGGGCAAGAGCACTTTTTCCACTGCTATATCCCGCAGTCTTAGTGGCTCGCAGGTGAGTGCTTGCTGGGCTAGAGCACTTTCCACTGCTATATCTGCAGTCTTAGTGGCTCGCAGGTGTGTGCTTGCTGGGCTAGAGCACTTTCCACTGCTATATCCGGCAGTCTTAGTGGCTCGCAGGTGTGTGCTTGCTGGGCAAGAGCACTTTCCACTGCTATATCTGGCAGTCTTAGTGGCTCGCAGGTGAGTGCTTGCTGGGCAAGAGCACTTTCCACTGCTATATCTGGCAGTCTTAGTGGCTCGCAGGTGTGTGCTTGCTGGGCTAGAGCACTTTCCACTGCTATATCTGGCAGTCTTAGTGGCTCGCAGGTGTGTGCTTGCTGGGCTAGAGTATTTTCCACTGCTATATCTGGCAGTGTTTGTGGCTGGCTGGTGTGTGCTTGCTGGGCTAGAGTACTTTCCACTGCTATATCCGGCAGTCTTAGTGGCTCGCAGGTGAGTGCTTCCTGGGCTAGAGCACTTTCCACTGCTATATCTGGCAGTCTTAGTGGCTCGCAGGTGTGTGCTTGCTGGGCTAGAGCACTTTCCACTGCTATATCTGGCAGTGTTTGTGGCTGGCTGGTGTGTGCTTGCTGGGCTAGAGTACTTTCCACTGCTATATCCGGCAGTCTTAGTGGCTCGCAGGTGTGTGCTTGCTGGGCTAGAGCACTTTCCACTGCTATATCTGGCAGTCTTAGTGGCTCGCAGGTGTGTGCTTGCTGGGCTAGAGCACTTTCCACTGCTATATCTGGCAGTGTTTGTGGCTGGCTGGTGTGTGCTTGCTGGGCTAGAGTACTTTCCACTGTTATATCCGGCAGTCTTAGTGGCTCGCAGGTGAGTGCTTGCTGGGCTAAAGTACTTTCCACTGCTATATCTGGCGGTCTTTGTAGCTGGCTGGTGTGTGCTTGCTGGGCTAGAGTTCTTTTCACTGCTATATCAGGAAGTCTTAGTAGCTCGCAGGTGTGTGCTTGCTGGGCTAGACTACTTTCCACTGCTATATCCGGCAGTCTTAGTGGCTGGCTGGTGAGTGCTTGCTGGGCTAGAGTACTTTCCACTGCTATATCCGGCAGTCTTAGTGGCTGGCTGGTGTGTGCTTGCTGGGCTAGAGTACTTTCCACTGCTATATCTGGCGGTCTTTGTGGCTGGCTGGTGTGTGCTTGCTGTACTAGAGTTCTTTTCACTGCTATATCAGGAAGTCTTAGTAGCTCGCAGGTGTGTGCTTGTTGGGCTAGAGTACTTTCCACTGCTATATCCGGCAGTCTTAGTGGCTGGCTGGTGAGTGCTTGCTGGGCTGGAGTACTTTCCACTGCTATATCTGGCAGTGTTTGTGGCTGGCTGGTGTGTGCTTGCTGGGCTAGAGTACTTTCCACTGCTATATCCGGCATAATGATGTTGTCTTCCATCTTCTATGTGGAAGGTTCAGCTCTCCGAGGAGGATAACATTTGGTTGAGGATTGTCATGGACGCTTCCTCTCTTAATTGTGTCAACTAAGTACTTCCAGGTATTATTTCTCATACAATAATGATGTCTGGCATTTTAAATTTTACATTCGGGATGAATTAGACACATGTGCAACATCTGGGTATCTTTGTAGACGTTTCGCCATCCAGTGGCTGAAACGGATGACCAAATGTCTACAAAGTAAAGGCACTCAAATGTTGCACATGTGTGTAATTCATCTTCTTGTAGGTACTGAATACCATTGATAAACAACTCTACATCTGGAGAATGTAGAGACCTACGACGATGACTGGTATCCCTGCAGTCTTAGCCAGTTCTTCAGCCTCCTGCAACACACGCTAAACATTCTCCATTTATAGTATTTTTAATCAATATTTTCATTTGCTGTTGTATTAAGACTTCGTTTTAGTGCCTCTGCTTTTTCTGGTTGGTTAACTGGGTTTAAAGCCTATCGACTACAGGAGTGCCATTAAAGCTGCGTGTAAAATTTTCGCTGTCACTCAAGAATACCTGAATCCCTAAAATAGGGATTAGAATAAACTCCTGGTGTATATACACTGAGAGACACACCTGTCCTTGTAAGTATTCTGCGCCATTCCCGAGACAGGTACTCGTTAAATTATTCAGCAGCTGCACACTGGTGGACTAGTAAACAAAATTATTACCACACAAAGTTGCTTCTTTCAAATGTCTATTTGTCATTTTTCTCAGTGTCTTTTTTTCCCCAATTATTTTTAACTTTTTGCTTATATTAAAAGTGAACACTGAAAAGAGCAAGGTGATAAACGTAAGAAACGAGTTAGGTAATGAAAGATTGGATATCAGATTGGAGTATGGAAGAAGCAAATGCGTTCAGATATCTGGAAGTGGACTTGTCAGCAGGTGGGTCTATGAAAGACGAGGGGAACCATAGAAATGATGAGGGAAAAAAGGGGAGTGGTGCATTGAGGAGTCTGTGGAGACAAAGAACGTTATCCATGGAGGCAAAAATAGATGGGAATGTATGAGAGTACAGTGGTACCAACGATCTTATATGCATGTGATGCATGGGTGATGAATGTTGCAACAAGGAGAAGGCTGGAGGCAGTATAGATATCATGTCTGAGGGCAATGTGTGGTGTGAATATTATGCAGAGAATTCGTAGCTTGGAGATTAGAAGGTGCGGGGTTACTAAAAGTATTATCCAGAGGGCTGAGGAGGGGTTGTTGAGGTGGTTCAGACATTTAGAGAGGATGGAACAAAATAGAATGACTTGGAGGGCGTATAAATCTGTAGTGAAAGGAAGGGGGAGGGTAGGGGTCATCCTAGGAAAGGTTGGAGGGAAGGGGTAAAGGAGGTTTTGTGTGCGAGGGGCTTAGACTTCCAGCAAGCGTGCGTGAGCATGTTAGATAGGAGTGAGTGAAGGCAAATGTTTCTTTATGACTTGACGTGCTGTTGGAGTGTGAGCAATGTAACATTTACGAAGGGATTCAATGAAACCTGTTAGCTAGACTTGTGTCCTGGAGGTGGAAAGTACAGTGCCTGCACTCTGAAGGTGGAAAGTACAGTGCCTGCACTCAGAAGGTGGAAAGTACAGTGCCTGCACTCTGAAGGTGGGAAGTACAGTGCCTGCACTCTGAAGGTGGAAAGTACAGTGCCTGCACTCAGAAGGTGGAAAGTACAGTGCCTGCACTCTGAAGGTGGGAAGTACAGTGCCTGCACTCAGAAGGTGGAAAGTACAGTGCCTGCACTCTGAAGGTGGGAAGTACAGTGCCTGCACTCTGAAGGTGGGAAGTACAGTGCCTGCACTCAGAAGGTGGAAAGTACAGTGCCTGCACTCTGAAGGTGGAAAGTACAGTGCCTGCACTCAGGTGGGAAGTACAGTGCCTGCACTCTGAAGGTGGGAAGTACAGTGCCTGCACTCTGAAGGTGGGAAGTACAGTGCCTGCACTCAGAAGGTGGGAAGTACAGTGCCTGCACTCTGATAAGTTCTAGGGTTATGGACATTCACGAGCTTCAGAACTTTGCATTTATCTACATTGAACTGCATCTGGCACTTTTCAAGAGGAAACTGGACAAGTACCTTTGCGAAGTGCCAAATCAACCAAGCTTTGATGGATATGTGAACCAGCGGGTCGCGAGCAGCAACAGCCTGGTTGACAAGGCAAGAACCAGACAAGCTTGGCTCCGGTAGTAGGTAAACTCTGGAAACCCTTCAAAGGTACCAAAGGCGTATATATGTCTGTGCATAAAGTGAGTGTACCATAATTGCTCAAATGTATTTCTTCAATAACTGTCCACTAAATTAAATTACCACCGTAAGTGACTCAGTTGATTCAATGTTGCGGTAGACTGAATGAGATGAAAATGAACTCTTTGTGTTGACCAGGAGGCAGGAGGCAGGAGGCAGGAGGCAGGAGGCAGGAGGCAGGAGGCAGGAGGGAGCACTTAGCTAAGTGGTCACCATCAGCAGATTGTGTAAGACAGTGTTGGCACAAGCCACCCTCCTTCCCTCACCACCCTCCTTCCCTCACCACCCTCCTTCCCTCACCACCCTCCTTCCCTCACCACCCTCCTTCCCTCACCACCCTCCTTCCCTCACCACCCTCCTTCCCTCACCACCCTCCTTCCCTCACCACCCTCCTTCCCTCACCACCCTCCTTCCCTCACCACCCTCCTTCCCTCACCACCCTCCTTCCCTCACCATCCTCCTTCCCTCACCACCCTCCTTCCCTCACCACCCTCCTTCCCTCACCACCCTCCTTCCCTCACCACCCTCCTTCCTCACCACCCTCCTTCCCTCACCACCCTCCTTCCCTCACCACCCTCCTTCCCTCACCCCTCACACTCTATCCTTCCTTACCCTCTGTCTGTGCTGGTGAGGGTACACACAGTGTTAGTGTCAGTGTTAACTAGGTTCGACACTTGAACCAGTGATACAACAAGGTGGGTTGCTAGCAACATCAAGCACTCTGAGAGTGCAGGTGGGTTGCTAGCAACATCAAGCACTCTGAGAGTGCAGGTGGGTTGGTAGCAACATCAAGCACTCTGAGAGTGCAGGTGGGTTGCTAGCAACATCAAGCACTCTGAGAGTGCAGGTGGGTTGGTAGCAACATCAAGCACTCTGAGAGTGCAGGTGGGTTGCTAGCAACATCAAGCACTCTCAGAGTGCAGGTGGGTTGCTAGCAACATCAAGCACTCTGAGAGTGCAGGTGGGTTGCTAGCAACATCAAGCACTCTCAGAGTGCAGGTGGGTTGCTAGCAGCATCAAGCACTCTGAGAGTGCAGGTGGGTTGCTAGCAACATCAAGCACTCTCAGAGTGCAGGTGGGTTGCTAGCAGCATCAAGCACTCTGAGAGTGCAGGTGGGTTGCTAGCAGAATCAAGAACTCTGAGAGTGCAGGTGGGTTGCTAGCAACATCAAGCACTCTGAGAGTGCAGGTGGGTTGCTAGCAGAATCAAGAACTCTGAGAGTGCAGGTGGGTTGCTAGCAACATCAAGCACTCTGAGAGTGCAGGTGGGTTGCTAGCAGAATCAAGAACTCTGAGAGTGCAGGTGGGTTGCTAGCAACATCAAGCAACAACGACATAAAATACACGTTCAATACTTAGGTCTCTATTTCAGAAACGTTTCACCTGCACAGTAGGCTTCTTCAGGATGCTTTCTGGGGGTCAGTGCCCCCGCGGTCCAATCCTAGACTAGACATCCTGGAGGATCAAACCCTGATCAACTAGGCTGTTCCTGCTGACCGCTCACAGTCCAACGTACGAACCCCAGCTCGGATGGCCACACAGTGATTTGAGAAACTTGTCCAGTTCCCTCTTGAAGACAATCTGAGGTGTGTTGGTAATTCCCCTTGTGCACGAAGGACGGCGAAAAAAAGTCGGGGACCTCTGACACTCAAGGAGTTCTCTCTCAGTGTACCCGTCACGCCCCTGCTTTTCACTGAACAAATTCTGTACTGGACTTCTTTGACTGGTAATCTGGATTCCAGTGATTTTCTGGAAGTAGCTCAGGACTGCTTTCTGAAACAATGTGTAACTGAGCCTATCAGAGGTAATAATTTGTTTGACGTGGTCTTGTAAAATAAAGAAACCCTCGTAAATAATCTGGAGGTCACTGAAGAGCTTGGCGCGAGTGATCACCTGGGTGTACGAAAATAAGGATAATACGGTAAAAGTCCTGATTTTCGTTACGCAGATTGTAATGGACTTAGAGAACACCTGTCTAATCTCGACTGGGGAAATCTAGCTAATGATTATATTGACGATGATCATATATACGATAAAGAAGGGATTTGCGTTTATGATTTTTTTCTTAATAATGTACAACGTGCTCAGGTGGTACAGACCTGGGTGGTTCTGTGTCAGTGGTACAGACCTGGGTGGTTCTGTGTCAGTGGTACAGACCTGGGTGGTTCTCTACTGTGTCAGTGGTACAGACCTGGATGGTTCTCTACTGTGTCAGTGGTGCAGACCTGGGTGGTTCTCTACTGTGTCAGTGGTGCAGACCTGGGTGGTTCTCTACTGTGTCAGTGGTACAGACCTGGGTGGTTCTCTACTGTGTCAGTGGTACAGACCTGGGTGGTTCTGTGTCAGTGGTACAGACGTGGGTGGTTCTCTACTGTGTCAGTGGTGCAGACCTGGGTGGTTCTCTACTGTGACAGTGGTACAGACCTGGGTGGTTCTCTACTGTGGCAGTGGTACAGACCTGGATGGTTCTCTACTGTGTCAGTGGTGCAGACCTGGGTGGTTCTCTACTGTGTCAGTGGTACAGACCTGGGTGGTTCTCTACTGTGTCAGTGGTACAGACCTGGGTGGTTCTCTACTGTGTCAGTGGTACAGACCTGGGTGGTTCTGTGTCAGTGGTACAGACCCAGGTGGTTCTTTACTGTCAGTGGTACAGACCTGGGTGGTTCTCTACTGTGTCAGTGGTACAGACCTGGGTGGTTCTCTACTGTGTCAGTGGTACAGATCTGAGTGGTTCTCTACTGTGTCAGTGGTACAGATCTGGGTGGTTCTCTACTGTGTCAGTGGTACAGACCTGGTTGGTTCTCTACTGTGTCAGTGGTACAGACATGGGTGGTTCTCTACTGTGTCAGTGGTACAGATCTGGGTGGTTCTCTACTGTGTCAGTGGTGCAGACCTGGGTGGTTCTCAACTGTGTCAGTGGTACAGACCTGGGTGGTTCTCTACTGTGTCAGTGGTACAGACCTGGGTGGTTCTCTACTGTGTCAGTGGTACAGATCTGGGTGGTTCTCTACTGTGTCAGTGGTGCAGACCTGGGTGGTTCCCTACTGCATCAGTGGTACAGACCTGGGTGGTTCTGTGTCAGTGGTACAGACGTGGGTGGTTCTCTACTGTGTCAGTGGTACAGACCTAGGTGGTTCTTTACTGTGTCAGTGGTACAGACCTGGGTGGTACTCTACTGTGTCAGTGGTACAGACCTGGGTGGTTCTCTACTGTGTCAGTGGTACAGATCTGGGTGGTTCTCTACTGTGTCAGTGGTGCAGACCTGGGTGGTTCTCTACTGTGTCAGTGGTACAGACCTTGGTGGTTCTCTACTGTGTCAGTGGTACAGACCTTGGTGGTTCTCTACTGTGTCAGTGGTACAGACCTGGGTGGTTCTCTACTGTGTCAGTGGTACAAACCTGGGTGGTTCTCTACTGTGTCAGTGGTACAGACCTGGGTGGTTCCCTACTGTATCAGTGGTACAAACCTGGATGGTTCTATACTGTGTCAGTGGTACAGACCTGGGTGGTTCTCTGTGCCAGTGGTACAGACCTGGGTGGTTCTCCACTGTGAGTGGTACAGGCCTGGGTGTTTCTCTACTGTATCAGTGGTACAGACCTGGGTGGTTCTCTACTATGTCAGTGGTACAGACCTGGGTGGTTCCCTACTGTATCAGTGGTACAGACCTGGGTGGTTCTCTACTGTGTCAGTGGTGCAGACCTGGGTGGTTCTCTGTGATAGTGGTACAGACCTGGGTGGTTCTCCACTGTCAGTGGTACAGGCCTGGGTGGTTCTCTACTGTATCAGTGGTACAGACCTGGGTGGTTCCCTACTGTGTCAGTGTTACAGACCTCGGTGTTTCTCTACTGTATCAGTGGTACAGACCTGGGTGGTTCCCTACTGTGTCAGTGGTACAGACCTGGGTGGTTCTCTACTGAGTCAGTGGTACAGACCCAGGTGGTTCTCTACTGTGTCAGTGGTACAGTCCTGGGTGGTTCTCTACTGTGTCAGTGGTACAGACCTGGGTGGTTCTCTACTGTGTCAGTAGTACAGATCTGGTTGGTTCTCTACTGTGTCAGTGGTGCAGACCTGGGTGGTTCTCTACTGAGTCAGTTGTACAGACCTGAGTGGTTCTCTACTGTGTCAGTGGTAGAGACCTGGGTGGTTCTCTACTGTGTCAGTGGTAGAGACCTGGGTGGTTCTCTGCTTCAGTGGTACAGACCTGGGTGGTTCTCTGCTTCAGTGGTACAGACCTTGATGGTTCTCTACTGTGTCAGTGGTAGAGACCTGGGTGGTTCTCTGCTTCAGTGGTACAGACCTGGGTGGTTCTCTGCTTCAGTGGTACAGACCTGGGTGGTTCTCTGCTTCAGTGGTACAGACCTGGGTGGTTCTCTACTGGTCAGGTGCAGACCTGGGTGGTTTCTACTGGTCTGTACAGACCTGGGTGGTTCTCACTGGCATGGTACAGACCTTGGTGGTTCTCTACTGTGTCAGTGGTAGAGACCTGGGTTGTTCTCTGCTTCAGTGGTACAGACCTTGATGGCTCAGTGTCAGTGGTGAGACGTCTGCTTCAGTGGTACAGACCTGGGTGGTTCTCTGCTTCAGTGGTACAGACCTGGGTGGTTCTCTACTGTGCCAGTGGTCTTGTGTAGAATAGAAGGTGTCTGTGGGTTATGACTGACTAGGTTAGTGATACAATCAAGCCAATTGTAGAACTCAGCACAGGAACCTTCCATCTCGTTTTTGTCTACCTGAATTCTTACCTTTACTTTACACAGGGCTGTGTGTAGCAGACCAGTTGCAGGTATGTTGCATCTCTGCTAGGGTGGGGGCTGTGGTAAGACCCTTCACAACTCACCCTAATAAGGTACAAGAAATGCGCATTTAATGTTGCTGTTACTTGGTACTTACTCGTGGAGTGTTTGGTATTCATCAGGGAATCCCCCGAGATGCTTGAATGAGTCACAATCTGCAAGTGCCTTTGTCCAGAGGGAAGCTACAAGTTAGTTACATAACCCTGGATGGGGCTAATTCGCATTATATTGTTGATTGGTAGAGTACTTCACTACATCAAGACCTGTCGTAGGATAAGTCGTCCTAACTGACTAGACTCTAATTGATCTGCACAACTGGGCAGATCTTGGTAACCGGCTTCATTCACAAACAGAGCTTTTTGTTACTGAAGTTGGGTAGGTAGGAGCCGGTTGCTCTCCTAGGCAGAGGGCACTCACGGCTGGCTGAGACAGAGGGCACTCACGGCTGGCTGAGGCAGAGGGCACTCACGGCTGGCTGAGGCAGAGGGCACTCACGGCTGGCTGAGGCAGAGGGCACTCACGGCTGGCTGAGGCAGAGGGCACTCACGGCTGGCTGAGGCAGAGGGCACTCACGGCTGGCTGGAACAAGTGCCCACTGTTCACAGTTATGTGGGTTGTGAGAGGTTCTTGTAAATACTAAGCTAACACTAACTTAGTTTAAATACGTATAAGTAGTAGTGTATAATACATTAGCCTACAGAGGCTTCATTACTAGATTAGTCTTACAAATTACGAGTGTATAAAGAAATGTGACATCCAGACACAGGTACAGGTAGGTCCACTACTCGCCCTCCCCCACACTGCAGTGTGGTGGTCACAGCAGTGTGGTGGTCATAGTAGTGTGGTGGTCACAGCAGAGTGGTGGTTACAATAGTGTGGTGGTTACAGTAGTGAGGTGGTCACAGCAGTGACCTGGTCACAGCAGTTTAGTGGTTACAGTAGTGTTGTGGTCACAACAGTGTGGTGGTTACAGTAGTGTGGGGGTCACAGCAGTGTGGTTACAGTAGTGTGGTCACAGCAGTGTGGTGGTCACAGAAGTGTGGTGGTCACAGCAGTGTGGTGGTCACAATAGTGTGGTGGTTACAGTAGTGTGGTGGTCACAGCAGTGTGGTGGTCACAGCAGTGTGGTGGTCACAGCTGTGTGGTCAGTACGCTGTGGTCAGAGGTCACGTGTGGTCACTGTCCTAAGCTGTCTGGGAATTAGGGTTGAAGGAGGTTCTACTTCTTCAGGAGGAAAATAGGAGGCTGAAGCTTCGCCTAGATGGGTTTGGGAGTGAGTGTGAGATGGTTGGAGCTGGTGAGGAAAAAGATACCAGCAGTGAGCAGTGCAGTGAGTGGCAGCAGCTTTAAGTGGCAAGTGGTTCACAATTCAGGAAGAAGGAAGATAAGGAAGGTTAATAGAGAAGATGTGAAGGTAGGAAATCGATTCTCTGTTCTCCAGGACGAGTGTACTTCAGTGGTTAGTGAGGTAAAAGGTACCACTGACTTCCCTGCTAATCAAGGTAAGAATATTCTAATTGTGGGAGACTCTCAGGTAAGATATATGGACCGTGCTTTTTGTAACAGAGATAGGAAGGTCAGACAGAGGGTGTGCCTCCCAGGAGCTGGTGTTGGTGACATAGTCAGCAGGTTGGATAATATTATGTCAGATAATGGGAAATGACATCTGGTGGAAATGACATCGGGAAGGGCAGGAGACAGGAGCTGCTGGATAAGTACAGGTCAGCCATAAAAGTAGTCAGGTCTAAGGGAGAGTTCCCAATCACATGTAGCATCTTGCCTAGAAGGGGAGTGGGCAATGAATGGATGTCTAGTGCAATTGGTATAAATTGCTGGCTAGACAGGCACTGCAAGGAACTTGCAATCCCATTTATTGATAACTGAGACAAATTCTATGGCAAGCATGATATGTATGCAAAGGATGGGGTTTATCTCTCTGGGGCTCGAGTTGCATTAGCCAATTCGATTTAGAGGGGTTATTGATGACTTGTCTAGGAATTTAAACTGATAAATTATAGAGGTATGGGTGTTTGTGGGAAACAATCGGGCTGCAGTACTAAGTTGAAAACAGCAGATATTACCAGGATACCTCAGGAATATGTTTAAAAGAGAATATTCAAAATAAAGTTGTTAGTAAAGGCAAAGCAATTGATCAACAAACAAAGAGAGATAGTAGAGGGCAACGAGTGGCTAGCTCCCTTACGGTTTACTATACAAATAGTAGGAGTCTAAGAAATAAGATAGATAAGATTACTTGCAAGTGCAGGTAATATAGACATTATTGCTATAACAGAGACCTGGTTCAACTTGAAAGATAGAGAAATGCCTTCTGAGTGCAACATACAGGGTTATAAACTATTCCACACTGATAGGGTCAACACGAAGGGTGGTGGAGTGACGATGTATGTCAGAGATAATTTAAATTGTTGTATTAGACAAGATATAATATTAGAAACATCGGACACAGAATCTGTTTGGCTACAGTTTCTCGAAGGTCGTGAAAATTAATTTTGGGTGTGATTT
>WNWK01001197.1:197500-312026 GCA_009830355.1 Cherax destructor | reverse complement strand
TGTGTGTGTTGTTCACTGTTGTTGTGTGTTTTTTCACTGTTGTTGTGTGATATGTTTCCTCCCCCCCACTCTCCCTACCTTCCTCCCCCTCCCCCCCCCCCCCACCCTTTTTCCCCTCTCCCCCCCTTTTTCCCCTCCCATCCTCCCTCCCACCCTCCTTCCCCCCCACCCCCCCTTCCCCTAAAATCCTCCCAACCACCCTCCTTCCCTCCCATCCTCCTCCCACCCTCCTTCCCTCCCATCCTCCCCCCCACCCTCCTTCCTCACATCCCCCCCCACCCTCACTGCAGTTCTCTCCTGCCATCTTGCCTCAGCAAAACGAACCCCCACATTCACTACGCCACCCCCCTCAAAGATAACCCCCCACCCCCCTCCCATGCCTACCCCCCTTCCTGCTCCACCACGCCTCAGCCCCCCCGTCCACCACCCACTCATTCCACGTCCCCACCCCCACACCCTCCCATCCCCCCCCCACACCCTCCCCATCCACCACCCCAACCCCCAAAACCCCACCACCCCCCCCTCCACATCCACCACACCCACCCCCCCACGCCCACCGGGCCCCACCATCTCAGACGACTACCACACCCACTCATCTCCACACCCACCATCTCTCACGCCCACCACCCCCACACCCCCCCACATCCACCACACCCACACCCCCCCCAAACCCACCCCCCACAACCTCCACATCCACCACCCCCACACCCCCCCCACATCCACCACCCCCCCCACACCCACACCCCCCACGTCCACCGGGCCCCACTCATCAAAGACGCTACCACCCCCCTCATCTCCACCCCACTCATCCCCCACGTCCCCCACATCCACACCCCCCACATCCACCCCCTCACTCATCCCACATCCACTCTTTCCCCCACATCCACCCCCCCACATCCCCACGCCCATTACCCCCACCCCGTCTCCCCAGGGCCATCTAAACTGCTAGGTGCGTGATCAAGCAGACTATTGCTTCCCGCGTCACCTCTTAAGATCAAAGTCAAGGGGCTGACCACCTTCAAATTACCCCCCCCCTTTTCTTTTTCAGCAGAAAAGTCACCCCTGTATCAAATGAAGAAGCCTCACCCAGTACGTTTTTTGGCAGTGTGTAGGTTAGTATTTCCATGTATATATCTTTTTTCCCTGTATATATTATCTTCCATGTATATATTATCTTCCATGTTTTATTATCTTCCATGTATTTTTTCTTCCATGTATATATTATTTTATGTATAATTATCTTCCATGTATATATTTCTTCCATGTATAATTATTTTCCCCTGTATATATTATTTCCCCTTATATATTATCTTCCATATATATATTATCTTCCATGTATATATTATCTTCCCTGTTACTATCAGGTATGTCACTACAAGTAAACCTGTGCTTTCCTATGACGGGTTTTTTAGGTCTTTTCTCCCACGCCCGGTGGTCAACCAGGCTGTTCGTGGTGTTGGGGGGCTGGCACACAGTGAAACCCCCGGGATCATGCCTTTGAAGGCAGGCAAAGCTACGAGGGGTTCCCAGCACTACAGATGTTTTTACACTCACTGGGAAAACTCCCGAGGTTCCTGAAGAACGGGGGGGGAGATGGGGTCCCCTCCCCCTCGCAATCCTATCAAAACAAGGTCTCCTGGTTAACTGCGTGATCAAGAAGACTGTTGGTGCTAATCAGGTGCAATACAATGACACCGGCCCAGTAGAAAGGAACTTGAGAAACATATTAAAATTCTTTTTTCAAGAGGGCACGGGGTGCTGAAGAGTCTTGTCTCTTTACATTTCTGAGTTATATCCCCAGTGAAACTCATCCATCCTTGTTGCTTTTCACGGGGGGAATCTGACACTAAGAGATGAGGATCTTACCCATATAAAGGTATTTCAATGTTCACAGTTCAGACCAGCCTCTCCAGAAATTTCCATGTGTTCATTATGATGTATCTTTCTGTCTATATTCCAGGGAGTAAAGGTCAAGGGACTTCAAGCATTCCAATAATTAACCGAATATATGTTAGCAGTGAAGGTTCTCTGTACATTCTCTAGATCTGCAATTCATCTGCCGTAAAAGAGACTGTTAGTGTAGAACAGTATTCCAGCTTGGAAGAACAAGTTACCTGAAAAGTATCATCACAGGCTCGGAATCCCTTGTTTTAAAGGTTCTAGTTATCCAGCCTATCATTTTCTTTACAGATGTGAAGGTCACACTGTTGTGATCCTTCAATGTGAGATCCTTTGACATTATCAATTTTAAGTATAGTCAAAAGCAGGGGTGAGGTGGGCACTAAGGGAACACTGTATCAGCATCCGTGATCCCAGATTATTACAAACATCAACAGTGTTTCGTGTGTTGCACTTTAGGACCTGGTTACATCACCTTCAAGATGTGCTGTGTCCTCAGTGGATGATCCTCTCGTACAAACTCTCGTGCTATGATGTGTGTTTCATGTCTGTCTGTGTCCTATACAAGAATAAAAAGAAAGAAGAAGATGGGATCTCTATGAAGCTGAACTCTTCTCCAGGCTGAGGGACTGACCACCTCAGCACCATGGAGCTGAACTCTTCTCCAGGCTGAGGGACTGTCCACCTCAGCACCATAGAGCTGAACTCTTCTCCAGGCTGAGGGACTGACCACCTCAGCACCATGGAGCTGAACTCTTCTCCAGGCTGAGGGACTGACCACCTCAGCACCATAGAGCTGAACTCTTCTCCAGGCTGAGGGACTGACCACCTCAGCACCATGGAGCTGAACTCTTCTCCAGGCTGAGGGACTGACCACATCAGCACCATAGAGCTGAACTCTTCTCCAGGCTGAAGGACTGACCACCTCAGCACCATAGAGCTGAACTCTTCTCAAGGCTGAGGGACTGACCACCTCAAATACTTTTTCCTCAAAGGTTGATGGACTGATTAAAACATCATCTTAATTTCACTACTACTCCTACTGCCTTTGTTCTCTCTACTGTGGTGTCCTCAGCAGTGTAGGTTCCCCTACTGTGGTGTCCTCAGCAGTGTAGGTTCACTTACTGTGGTGTCCTCAGCAGTGTAGGTTCCCACTACTGTGGTGTCTTCAGCAGTGTAGGTTCCCCTACTGTGGTGCCCTCAGCAGTGTAGGTTCCCCTACTGTGGTGTCCTCAGCAGTGTAGGTTCCCTTTAAACAAAGTTCCACACTATACGAGGTTGTTAACCTCAGAGTTACACATGAAAAAAGTATTCGGGAAACATTTGTTGAATTGTTTGTCATATTTTTGTCTGTCTTGTAGCGAGGCGACCTTCACCCTTACTGAGTTATGTCTAGTGTTCCTGCCTGCTGCCATGATGGTAAGTAACTGTGGTCCACACTGTCTAGTGTTCCTGCCTGCTGCCATGATGGTAACTGTGGTCGACACTGTCTAGTGTTCCTGCCTGCTGCCATGATGGTAACTGTGGTCGACACTGTCTAGTGTTCCTGCCTGCTGTCATGATGGTAAGTAACTGTGGTCGACACTGTCTAGTGTTCCTGCCTGCTGTCATGATGGTAGTAACTGTGGTCGACACTTGCTCCAGTGTTCCTGCCTGCTGTCATGATGGTAACTGTGGTCGACACTGTCTAGTGTTCCTGCCTGCTGTCATGATGGTAAGTAACTGTGGTCGACACTGTCTAGTGTTCCTGCCTGCTGTCATGATGGTAAGTAACTGTGGTCGACACTGTCTAGTGTTCCTGCCTGCTGTCATGATGGTAAGTACTGTGGTCGACACTGTCTCAGTGTTCCTGCCTGTTGCCATGATGGTAAGTAACTGTGGTCGACACTGTCTAGTGTTCCTGCCTGCTGTCATGATGGTAAGTAACTGTGGTCGACACTGCTAGTGTTCCTGCCTGCTGTCATGATGGTAAGTAACTGTGGTCGACACTGTCTAGTGTTCCTGCCTGCTGTCATGATGGTAAGTAACTGTGGTCGACACTGTCTAGTGTTCCTGCCTGCTGTCATGATGGTAAGTAACTGTGGTCGACACTGTCTAGTGTTCCTGCCTGCTGCCATGATGGTAAGTAACTGTGGTCGACACTGTCTAGTGTTCCTGCCTGCTGCCATGATGGTAAGTAACTGTGGTCGACACTGTCTAGTGTTCCTGCCTGCTGCCATGATGGTAACTGTGGTCGACACTGTCTAGTGTTCCTGCCTGCTGCCATGATGGTAAGTAACTGTGGTCGACACTGTCTAGTGTTCCTGCCTGCTGCCATGATGGTAAGTAACTGTGGTCGACACTGTCTAGTGTTCCTGCCTGCTGCCATGATGGTAAGTAACTGTGGTCGACACTGTCTAGTGTTCCTGCCTGCTGTCATGATGGTAAGTAACTGTGGTCGACACTGTCTAGTGTTCCTGCCTGCTGTCATGATGGTAAGTAACTGTGGTCGACACTGTCTAGTGTTCCTGCCTGCTGCCATGATGGTAAGTAACTGTGGTCGACACTGTCTAGTGTTCCTGCCTGCTGTCATGATGGTAAGTAACTGTGGTCGACACTGTCTAGTGTTCCTGCCTGCTGCCATGATGGTAAGTAACTGTTGTCGACACTGTCTAGTGTTCCTGCCTGCTGCCATGATGGTAAGTAACTGTGGTCGACACTGTCTAGTGTTCCTGCCTGCTGCCATGATTGTAAGTAACTGTGGTCGACACTGTCTAGTGTTCCTGCCTGCTGCCATGATGGTAAGTAACTGTGGTCGACACTGTCTAGTGTTCCTGCCTGCTGCCATGATGGTAAGTAACTGTGGTCGACACTGTCTAGTGTTCCTGCCTGCTGCCATGATTGTAAGTAACTGCGTCTCCCACCACCCATGCTCTGCTTCACTCTTATACATATTGTAAATTTTGGTGGTGGGAATACATGGGTATTCAAAACACCTCACTTGATGTTTGCCTTTATTCTCGTGGCTTGTTCCTTGCCGGGTAACTTAGCTTTTCATTTGTACCTGTGATGGCAATAACCCTGCCCAGGTCACCACCCTCACTATAATGTCAGAGGCTCTCATTCTCATGGATCACAACAGTGTCACTATAACATCTGCGAGGAAAATGATAGGGTAGATAATGTGAACTTAAAAAAAAAAGGATGTCATGTCACTGATGATCCTTTTTAAGTTACTTGTTCTCTCTGTACACTAACAGCCCCTTTCAAGACAGGTGAAATAGCAGATCTTGAGAATGTACAGAGAACGTTCACTGCACGCATTAGTTCAGTCAAGCACCTTAATTACTGGGATGGTTAGAAGTCCCTTGTGACCTGTACTCTTGAAACGCAGGCGAGAAATATGTATTATAATCTACACCTGGAAAATCCCGGAGGAAGTGATCCCAAATCTGCCCACCTAAATCACTCCCTACGACAGCAGACGGTGCAACATATTCCCAATGAAAAGCAGGGGTACCATTTGTACACTAAGAGAAAACACAATAAATAAGTGTCCGGGGCAAAAGAATGTTCAACAGCCTCACATCATACATAATAGGGATTACCAAATAGACCCCTGGTTGTCCATCGGGAGGCCTAGTCCTTTACCAGGCCTCCCGGTGGGCGTGTCTCACCCACCACCCTCCCTGCTCACCCACCACCCTCACTGCTCACCTACCACCCTCACTACTCACCTACCACCCTCGCTACTCACCCACCACCCTCACTACTCACCCACCACCCTCACTACTCACCCACCACCCTCACTACTCACCCACCATCCTCACTACTCACCCATCACCCTCACCCACCACCCTCACTACTCACCCATCACCCTCACCCACCACCCTCACTACTCACCCATCACCCTCACCCTCACTACTCACCCATCATCCTCACTTCTCACCCACTACCATCACTACTCACCCACCACCCTCACTACTTACACTCCACCCTCACTGCTCGCCCACCACCCTCACTGCTCGCCCACCACCCTCACTACTCATTCACCACCGTCACTACTCACCCACCACCCTCATTACTCACCCACCACCCTCACTACTCACCCACCATCCTCACTACTCACCCACCACCCTCACTACTCACCCATCACCCTCACCCACCACCCTCACTACTCACCCATCACCCTCACCCACCACCCTCACTACTCACCCATCATCCTCACTTCTCACCCACTACCATCACTACTCACCCACCACCCTCACTACTTACACTCCACCCTCACTGCTCGCCCACCACCCTCACTGCTCGCCCACCACCCTCACTACTCACTCACCACCCTCACTACTCACCCACCACCCTCACTACTCACCCACCACCCTCATTACTCACCCACCACCCTCACTACTCACCCACCACCCTCACTACTCGCCCACCACCCTCACTACTCGCCCACCACCCTCACTACTCGCCCACCACCCTCACTACTCGCCCACCACCCTCACTACTCGCCCACCACCCTCACTACTCACCCACCACCCTCACTACTCACCCACCACCCTCACTACTCACCCACCACCCTCACTACTCACCCACCACCCTCACTACTCACCCACCACCCTCACTACTCACCCACCACTCTCACTACTCACTCACCACCCTCACTACTCACCCACTACCCTCACTACTCACCCACCACCCTCACTCTCACCACCACCCTCACTCTCACCCACCACCCTCACTACTCACCCACCACCCTCACTACTCACCTCACCACCCTCACTACTCACTCACCACCCTCACTACTCACCCACCACCCTCACTACCTCACCCACCACCCTCACTACTCACCCACCACCCTCACTACTCACCCACCACCCTCACTACTCACCCCCCACCCTCACTACTCACCACCACCTCACTACTCACCCACCACCCTCACTACTCACCCACCACCCTCACTACTCACCCACCACCCTCACTACTCACCCACCACCCTCACTACTCACCCACCACCCTCACTACTCACCCACCACCCTCACTACTCACCCACCACCCTCACTACTCACCCACCACCCTCA
Source organism: Cherax destructor (assembly GCA_009830355.1). Classification (NCBI taxonomy): domain Eukaryota; kingdom Metazoa; phylum Arthropoda; class Malacostraca; order Decapoda; family Parastacidae; genus Cherax; species Cherax destructor. The sequence continues at coordinate 305,064 of WNWK01001197.1, read as the reverse complement.
CTACTCACCCACCACCCTCACTACTCACCCACCACCTCCTCTCACCCACCACCCTCACTCTCACCACACCCTCACTACTCACCCACAACCCTCACTACTCACCACGCTCACTACTCACCCACCACCCTCACTACTCACTCACCACGCTCACTACTCACCCACCACCCTCACTACTCACCCACCACCCTCACTACTCACCCACCACCCTCACTACTCACCCACCACCCTCACTACTCACCCACCACCCTCACTACTCACCCACCACCCTCACTACTCACCCACCACCCTCACTACTCACCCACCACCCTCACTACTCACCCACCACCCTCACTACTCACCCACAACCCTCACTACTCACCCACAACCCTCACTACTCACTCACCACCCTCACTACTCACCCACCACCCTCACTACTCACCCACCACCCTCACTACTCACCCACCACCCTCACTACTCACCCACCACCCTCACTACTCACCCACCACCCTCACTACTCACCCACCACCCTCACTACTCACCTGGATAGCATCTCATGTTAACATAACAAGAAAGTGACAAGGAAGTGACAGACACCTGTTCTCCAGTTGTTTCTCCACACCTGGAGAGCAGGTGTGGGAGTAACATCCTGGAGAGCAGGTGTGGGAGTAACAACCTGGACAGCAGGTGTGGGAGTAACAACCTGGACAGCAGGTGTGGAGTAACAACCTGGACAGCAGGTGTGGGAGTAACAACCTGGACAGCAGGTGTGGGAGTAACAACCTGGACAGTAGGTGTGGGAGTAACAACCTGGACAGTAGGTGTGGAGTAACAAACCTAGACAGCAGGTGTGGGAGTAACAACGTGGAGAGGTGTGGGTTAACCTGGACAGTAGGTGTGGGGTAACTTGGACAGCAGGTGTGGGAGTAACAACCTGGAGAGCAGGTGTGGAGTAATAACCTGGACAGCAGGTGTGAAAGTAACAACCTGGACAGCAGGTGTGGTTTAATCTGGACAGCAAGTGTGGAGTAACAACCTGGACAGCAGGTGTGGGAGTAACAACCTGGACAGCAGGTGTGGGAGTAACAACCTGGACAGCAGGTGTGGGAGTAACAACCTGGACAGCAGGTGTGGGAGTAACATCCTGGACAGCAGGTGTGGGAGTAACAACCTGGACAGCAGGTGTGGGAGTAACAACCTGGACAGCAGGTGTGGGAGTAACAAGAATAACACACTAGATAACACACTGAGTGAGACAAGTGTTTGATAATAGCCAGTGTGTACAATATTACAATACAGTTATATTAAATAAAACACATATAGGTGACGGAAGGTTAGACGAACACTGGTGGAGAGGATTCGTTCAAGTTACTTAAGTGACGGATTAGTGAAGCATCTACAAGAACTAGTGTAGTGTGTGTGGAGAGGAGGATACACACACTATATTGGAATGAACAACGAAAATACATTGTAACTCCAGCTGGTAGAGTTTTACGTAATATATGAACGATTTGCTGGAATTAGAAAACTTTTTTTAACAGTACTGATACCTATATATATTAGAAATCTGGCAGGCTCCGAGGCGTGGTAATTATCTGGCGTGTACTCACAGGGATGATGGTGCCGCCCACTACACTCGCCCCTCCGCCAACAGACTATCATTTCTCAAGAAATCGCAATGACGTGATAGGAAACAAACCAGGGTAAGGGTGGGGGGTTAGAACCCATGGCACTCCGCTTGCCATGAGTTCTAACCCCATTCATACTGTGGCTGCCCTTCCTGCTGCTTCTCCAGCTTCACATTGTCCCTGTTAGTTATACTTCATTTATGTAGGGACATCATCGTCAGTCCGGCTGCAACACTTCTGAACTTGACAATAAGGGTCATCAGGCTGAGGGCTGCCTGCTGAAATCAGGGAACGGGTGGGAATCTGAACCTAACTCGATCGCTAGCGCACTCAGCTCACACACTGAGGTCCGGGGATCGATCCCCGGTACGGCTGGAACACATCAGGACGTGTTTCCACAAGATACCTGTTGTCACTGTTCACCCATCAGTAAAATAGGTACCTGGGTGTTAGTGGACTGGTGTTGGTCGCATCCTGGGACAAAACTGACGTAATCTGCCCGAAATGCTCTACATAACAAGTGGCTTTCTATACAGTAGTATGTCACTGATGTCAGTTATGGCCTGTATACCTCGTACATGTACTTGTATAAATGAAGATTTTATTGTTATTATGATTTGGTGAGTCGTCTGCCAGGTGGCTGTGCCGGCAAGTGCTACCGTGAAAGTACGACCCCTATCAACCTGCAGCACTTCCACGAGGCAAGCCAGCATTCCCCGTCCTCCCTCCGTCATCACTTACAATCCCTTCCACGGAGATCACAAAAAAAAATTGGCGGTCTTCATACCCCCATTTGTAAGTGAAGCGCATCGTTGATGCTGGCGTCTTGGCATATAGAACAGACAGCAGCTCACTACTGGATGCTCTCTCATTCTTCCTAGCCAAATGGTGAATTCCAGTGTCGTGGGACCTGCCACTTGCTGTCAGGCAATAAACTCGGTGTCAGGTTAAACACGCTGGGACTGTGAGAAGCAGAGAAGCCATGAGATGCTAAGGAGAGAAACAGGGTGTAGGAGTGCCGTCAATTTCCTTGCAGAGCGAGTTGTCCGCGCCAAAGCCTAGGATCGATGGAGAGGGTGGGACCACGCCCCTCGCTGGCTGGAGGCTGCTGGAGAAGGTAGTCCCGCACACACGCTCTGGGGGACTACTTAATCTAACTGCTGGAGAAGGTAGTCCCGCACACACGCTCTGGGGGACTACTTAATCTAACTGCTGGAGAAGGTAGTCCCGCACACACGCTCTGGGGGACTACTTAACCTAACTGCTGGAGAACGTAGTCCCGCACACACGTTCTGGGGGACTACTTAACCTAACTGCTGGAGAAGGTAGTCCCGCACACACGCTCTGGGAGACTACTTAACCTGACTGCTGGAGAAGGTAGTCCCGCACACGCTCTGGGGGACTACTTAACCTGACTGCTGGAGAAGGTAGTCCCACACACGCTCTGGGGGACTACTTAACCTGACTGCTGGAGAAGGTAGTCCCGCACACACGCTCTGGGGGACTACTTAACCTGACTGCTGGAGAAGATAGTCCCGCACACGCTCTGGGAGACTACTTAACCTGACTGCTGGAGAAGATAGTCCCGCACACGCTCTGGGGGACTACTTAACCTGAGTGCTGGAGAAGGTAGTCCCACACACGCTCTGGGGGACTACTTAACCTGACTGCTGGAGAAGGTAGTCCCGCACACGCTCTGGGGGACTACTTAACCTGACTGCTGGAGAAGGTAGTCCCACACACACTCTGGGGGATTACTAAACCTAACTGGTGGAGAAGGTAGTCCTGCACACGCTCTGGGGGACTACTTAACCTAACTGGTGGAGAAGGTAGTCCCACACACGCTCTGGGACTACTTAACCTGACTGCTGGAGAAGGTAGTCCCACACACGCTCTGGGGGGTTACTAAACCTAACTCGTGGAGAAGGTAGTCCTGCACACGCTCTGGGGGACTACTTAACCTAACTGGTGGAGAAGGTAGTCCCGCACACGCTCTGGAGAACTACTTAACCTGACTGCTGGAGAAGGTAGCCCCACACACACGCTCTGGGGGACTACTTAACATGATTGCTGGAGAAGGGGTAGCCCCATGCACCCATACTGGAGGACTAACTGTGCTAGAGCCTAGTTGATCAGGAACTAATTTAAAGAACTTATCCATTACCTTCTTGAAGACAGCCAGGGGTTTGTTCGTAATTCCTCTTAAGGACATACAGGGGGTCTACCCGCGGTCAGAGTCTCAAAACTCTGTGACCGCGGGTTCGAGACTCCCACCTGATGTGTTCATCTGTTTACGATTTCGTGAGTCCTCTTAAGGATCTTGAAAGGTCTTGGTCCTTTACACGCACGAGTAGTCTCACAGTGTGCTCACTGCTCCCCTGTTTACACTGGAGGTAGATCGCATGTTACTTTCCTAGGAGGTACTTTTAATGTGTAGATTTACGACCAATCCCTCAAAATTTTCCAGATGTAGATTATGGTGTATCTTTCTTGCCTACGTTAAAGCGCGTAGAACTCAAGGGATTCCAGGCGTTCCGAATTGATACGAGCAGCGGAGGTTCTCTGTACGTTCTCCAGATCTGAGATTTCGCCTACCTTTAAAGGAGAGGTTAGTGCAAAATAATATTTCAGACTAGAAAGAAGAGTATCATCACTACTGCATGGAAAATGATAGGCTGGATAAGTAGAGCTTCCAGGACAAGAGATGCTGAGCCATTGATGATACTCTTCAAGTCAGTTGTTCACTCCAGGCTGGAATACTGTTGTATACTGACCACTACCTTCAAGGCTGGAATACTGTTGTATACTGACCACTACCTTCAAGGCTGGAATACTGTTGTATACTGACCACTACCTTCAAGGCTGGAATACTGTTGTATACTGACCACTACCTTCAAGGCTGGAATACTGTTGTATACTGACCACTACCTTCAAGGCTGGAATACTGTTGTATACTGACCACTACCTTCAAGACTGGAATACTGTTGTATACTGACCACTACCTTCAAGGCTGGAATACTGTTGTATACTGACCACTACCTTCAAGGCTGGAATACTGTTGTATACTGACCACTACCTTCAAGGCTGGAATACTGTTGTATACTGACCACTACCTTCAAGGCTGGAATACTGTTGTATACTGACCACTACCTTCAAGGCTGGAATACTGTTGTATACTGACCACTACCTTCAAGGTTGGAATACTGTTGTATACTGACCACCACCTTCAAGGCTGGAATACTGTTGTATACTGACCACTACCTTCAAGGCTGGAATACTGTTGTATACTGACCACTACCTTCATGGTTGGAATACTGTTGTATACTGACCACTACCTTCAAGGCTGGAATACTGTTGTATACTGACCACTACCTTCAAGGCTGGAATACTGTTGTATACTGACCACTACCTTCAAGGCTGGAATACTGTTGTATACTGACCACTACCTTCAAGGCTGGAATACTGTTGTATACTGACCACTACCTTCAAGGTTGGAATACTGTTGTATACTGACCACTACCTTCAAGGCTGGAATACTGTTGTATACTGACCACTACCTTCAAGGCTGGAATACTGTTGTATACTGACCACTACCTTCAAGGTTGGAATACTGTTGTATACTGACCACTACCTTCAAGGCTGGAATACTGTTGTATACTGACCACTACCTTCAAGGCTGGAATACTGTTGTATACTGACCACTACCTTCAAGGCTGGAATACTGTTGTATACTGACCACTACCTTCAAGGTTGGAATACTGTTGTATACTGACCACTACCTTCAAGGCTGGAATACTGTTGTATACTGACCACTACCTTCAAGGCTGGAATACTGTTGTATACTGACCACTACCTTCAAGGCTGGAATACTGTTGTATACTGACCACTACCTTCAAGGCTGGAATACTGTTGTATACTGACCACTACCTTCAAGGCTGGAATACTGTTGTATACTGACCACTACCTTCAAGGCTGGAATACTGTTGTATACTGACCACTACCTTCAAGGCTGGAATACTGTTGTATACTGACCACTACCTTCAAGGCTGGAATACTGTTGTATACTGACCACTACCTTCAAGGCTGGAATACTGTTGTATACTGACCACTACCTTCAAGGCTGGAATACTGTTGTATACTGACCACTACCTTCAAGGCTGGAATACTGTTGTATACTGACCACTACCTTCAAGGCTGGAATACTGTTGTATACTGACCACTACCTTCAAGGCTGGAATACTGTTGTATACTGACCACTACCTTCAAGGCTGGAATACTGTTGTATACTGACCACTACCTTCAAGGCTGGAATACTGTTGTATACTGACCACTACCTTCAAGGCTGGAATACTGTTGTATACTGACCACTACCTTCAAGGCTGGAATACTGTTGTATACTGACCACTACCTTCAAGGCTGGAATACTGTTGTATACTGACCACTACCTTCAAGGCTGGAATACTGTTGTATACTGACCACTACCTTCAAGGCTGGAATACTGTTGTATACTGACCACTACCTTCAAGGCTGGAAAGATTGCTGAGCTGGAAAACTTAGAGAACTTTTCCTGCTTGTGCAGTCAGTCAAGCCGCTGAGTTACTACTCTACTCATTGAACGCAAAAGAAAAACATACACCATAATCTACTCCTGGAAAATTCTGGGGCTCCAGGGACACCAGGAGTACACTGAGAGATGACTCAATAACTGTGAGGGGGACCCTAACTTCACCACATTTCATATGCAATAGTACTTATTAGCAGACCCTTAGCTGTCTTCAAAACCGTACTTGTAAAGTTCCTCAAGTTAGTTCCTGATCAGCCAGGTCAAGACCATCAACAACCTTCACACAGCTGCACAAGACCCACACAGCTGCACAAGACCATCAAGACTCACACAGCTGCAGCACAAAACCACCAAGGTTCACACAGCTGCACAAGACCATCAAGGCTCACACAGCTGCACAAGACCATCATCAAGGCTCACACAGCTGCACAAGACCATGCATCAAGGCTCTCACAGCTGCACAAGACCATCATCAAGGCTCTCACAGCTACACAAGACCATCATCAAGGCTCACACACTTGCCCAAGACCATTATCAAGACTCACACAGCTGCACAAGACCATCAAGACTCACACAGCTGCACAAAACCATCATCAAGGCTCACACAGCTGCACAAGACCATCATCAAGGCTCTCACAGCTGCACAAGACCATCATCAAGGCTCACACAGCTGCACAAGACCATCATCAAGGCTCTCACAGCTGCACAAGACCATCATCAAGGCTCTCACAGCTGCACAAGACCATCATCAGGCTCACAGCTGCACAAGACCATCACAAGGCTCTCACAGCTGCACAAGACCATCATCAAGGCTCACACAGCTGCACAAGACCATCATCAAGGCTCTCACAGCTGCACAAGACCATCATCAAGGCTCTCACAGCTGCACAAGACCATCATCAAGGCTCTCACAGCTGCACAAGACCATCATCAAGGCTCTCACAGCTGCACAAGACCATCATCAAGGCTCTCACAGCTGCACAAGTTGACCACTCGTTAAGGTCAATTCGAGGAAGTATCAGATGGACCATGAACCAGCCAGGTGAACTGACTGCCACGGTGAGGTGAGGAAGGTGAAGTGAGGGAAGGTGAGTGAGGAAGGTGAAGTGAGGAAGGTGATGAGGAAGGTAAGTGAGGAAGGTGAAAGTGAGGAAGGTGAGGTGAGGGAAGGTGAAGGAGGAAGGTGAGTGAGGAAGGTGAAGTGAGGAAGGTGAGAAAGTGAGGAAGGTGAAGTGAGGAAGGTGAAGTGAGGGAAGGTGAAGGTGAGGGAAGGTGAAGGTGAGGGAAGGTGAGTGAGGGAAGGTGAGTGAGGGAAGGGAAGTGAAGGGAGGAAGGTGAAGGTGGAAGGTGAGAGTGAGGGAAGGTGAAAGTGAGGGAAGGTGAAGTGAGGGAAGGTGAAAGTGAGGGAAGGTGAGAGTGAGGGAAGGTGAAGGTGAGGGAAGGTGAAAGTGAGGGAAGGTGAAGGTGAGGGAAGAGTGAAGTGAGAGAGAAGAAGTGAAGTGAGGAAGAGTAGAAGGGAGAAGAGTAGAGAGGAAAGGTGAAGAGGAAGAGTGAAGGAGAGAGAGAGAGAGAGAGAGAGAGAAAGGAAGGAGAGAGAGAGAGTGAGGAGAAGGTAGAAGTAGAGAAAGAAGAGAGAGAGAGAGGAGAAGAGAGGGAGATGAGGAGAAGAGGAGAGAGAGAGAGAAAGAGAGAAGTGAAGGAGAAGGTGAAAGTGAGAAGAGTAAAGAGAGAGAGAGAGAGAAAGTGAGAGAGAGAGGAAGATGAGAGAAGAGAGAAAGAGAGAGAGAAGAGAGAGAGAGAGAGAGAGAGAGAGAGAGAGAGAGAGAGAGAGAGAGAAATATAAATTCTGAGTAAGAAACACAGAGGGGAAAGTGAGAGTGGAAGGCAAGAAGTGAGAGGGCAGAGAGGGGCAAGTTGAACAGTGTACAGAACACTAGACATTGTAACACTCAACTAACATTATTACACTAAACAACTGTAACATTGTTCCAAATGCTGAGGTATGGAAAGAATGAAGAACTCTAAATCAACATTGTATACAGAATTCAAAAGGATCACCAAATAGAACAAAAGGAACACGTGAAAGACCTGGGAATAATTATGTCAGTTGACCTTTCTTTCAAAGAACATAAGACAAAGGTCACGACAGCCAGGATGATGGCGGGGTGGGTACTGAGAACTTTCAAAACAAGGGAAATAATGCCGATGGTGACACTCTTCAGATCGCTAGTGCTCCCTCACTTAGAATATTGCTCAGTGCTGACGGCTCCGTTCAAAGCAGGAGAAATATCAGAGCTGGATTAGATACAGAGATCATTTACAACCCACATAGAGCCAGTCTTGAACATGTACTCACTAGAGAGAATAGAGATACCTGGAGTATACCTGGAGAGGGATTCGGGGATCAACGCCCCAGCGGCCCGGTCAGTGACCTGGTCCCAAATCTGCAAACTGCCATAACAACATACTGGAGTGAGAGATATAGGAGGAAGTGTAAAATAAACCCAGTGAAAAGCGGCCCTAGATCATTCAACATCTTACCAGAAGATATCAGAAACGCTGCTGGAACAAGTGTAGAAGTCTTTATGAGGAAACTGGACAAGCATCTTCACCAGGTGCCATATCAAAAAGGCTGTGATGGATATGTGAAGCTGCGGGCCACTAGCAGCAACAGCCTGGTTGGTCAGGCAAGCACCAGGGAAAGGGCAAGAGGGGGAAGGGCAGCATGGAGGAGGGCATCCGGGGGGAAGGGCAGGAGAGGGAGGGAAAGGAGGGGGAATGCAGGATGGGGGCAGTAGGGGGAGCAGCAAGGAGAGCAGGAGAGGAAGGGGGGCAGGAGGGAGGAGGGAAGGTCTGGTACACAACACACCTATATATCGCTACTCTGGAAATACACTAGTGTCAGACAGCGAGCATTAAAGGTGTGTGACGGGGTGAGAGGTCACACTTGTGACCTGTGACGAGGCGTGGGGGTCATACCTGTGACGAGGCGTGGGGGTCATACTTGTGACCTGTTATGAGGCGTGAGGTTACACGTGTGAGCTGTGGCATGGGCCACAACACACCGCCTCCAGCGGTAACAGAAAAACACGAGGAGGAGAAAGAAAAAGAGAGGAGAGGAGGGATCATGATCGTGAACATGAGTACCTGTGATACAAGGAGTCATCACCTTCCTTGCTGCGCTCGCAGACCTGCTGAATGTGACACTCACTTTCACCTGTCACATGTTCTGCATCCTGGCACCTACTCCATCTTCAGATGCGCCACCCGTGCTACTAACGTCACCAACGCTCCCCTCCCCACGTAAAAGACATAGATAGATATCTTAATAAGAACCGCAAGGAAAAGCTAGCTCTTGGATACCAAGAACCTTCAAAACAAGAGATATCAAGCCACTGATGATACTCTGTAAGGTACCTCAAGTATTTAGGTTGAATGTTGTCGTACACAAACAGTCACCTCTGGGGAACATTAACTAGCTACATATGTCTAGTTAATGGTCCAAGTCTGACCGAAACGTCGTTGTAAGTTTCTCTCTTCTATGTGTAGGCTATCTGTGCATCGTTCCAGTCACGGTACTGTGACTTTTTGTTCTTTCTGGAGAATGTACAGTGAATTTACACTGCCAGCAAGTGTTGCACATAATGTACAGTGAACTTACACTGCCAGCAAGTGTTGCACATAATGTACAGTGAACTTACACTGCTAGCAAGTGTTGCACATAATGTATAGTGAACTTACACTGCCAGAAGTGTTGCACATAATGTAGTGAACACACTGTCAGCAAGTGTCACATAGTACTGTGAACTTACACGCCAGCAAGTGTTGCACATAATGTACTGTGAACTTACACTGCTAGCAAGTGTTGCACATATGTACAGTGAACTTACACTGCCAGCAAGTGTTGCACATAATGTACAGTGAACTTACACTGCCAGCAAGTGTTGCACATAATGTACTGTGAACTTACACTGTAGAATGTTGCACATAATGTACAGTGAACTTACACTGCCAGAAAGTGTTGCACATAATGTAGTGAACTTACACTGTCAGCAAGTGTTGCACATAATGTACTGTGAACTTACACTGCCAGCAAGTGTTGCACATAATGTACAGTGAACTTACACTGCCAGCAAGTGTTGCACATAATGTACAGTGAACTTACACTGCCAGCAAGTGTTGCACATAATGTACAGTGAACTTACACTGCCAGCAAGTGTTGCACATAATGTATAGTGAACTTACACTGCTAGCAAGTGTTGCACATAATGTACAGTGAACTTACACTGCCAGCAAGTGTTGCACATAATGTACAGTGAACTTACACTGCCAGCAAGTGTTGCACATAATGTACAGTGAACTTACACTGCCAGCAAGTGTTGCACATAATGTATAGTGAACTTACACTGCTAGCAAGTGTTGCACATAATGTACAGTGAACTTACACTGCCAGAAAGTGTTGCACATAATGTACAGTGAACTTACACTGCCAGCAAGTGTTGCACATAATGTATAGTGAACTTACACTGCCAGCAAGTGTTGCACATAATGTACAGTGAACTTACACTGCCAGCAAGTGTTGCACATAATGTACAGTGAACTTACACTGCCAGCAAGTGTTGCACATAATGTACAGTGAACTTACACTGCCAGCAAGTGTTGCACATAATGTACAGTGAACTTACACTGCTAGCAAGTGTTGCACATAATGTACAGTGAACTTACACTGCCAGCAAGTGTTGCACATAATGTACAGTGAACTTACACTGCCAGAAAGTGTTGCACATAATGTACAGTGAACTACACTGCCAGCAAGTGTTGCACATAATTATAGTGAACTTACACTGCCAGCAAGTGTTCACATAATGACAGTGAACTTACATGCCAGCAAGTGTGCACATAATGTACAGTGAACTTACACTGCCAGCAAGTGTTGCACATAATGTACAGTGAACTTACACTGCCAGCAAGTGTTGCACATAATGTACAGTGAACTTACACTGCTAGCAAGTGTTGCACATAATGTACAGTGAACTTACACTGCCAGCAAGTGTTGCACATAATGTACAGTGAACTTACACTGCCAGAAAGTGTTGCACATAATGTACAGTGAACTTACACTGCCAGCAAGTGTTGCACATAATGTACAGTGAACTTACACTGCCAGAAAGTGTTGCACATAATGTACAGTGAACTTACACTGCCAGCAAGTGCTGAACCTAATGTACATAAACGGCACACGTGGAAAAAGACACTTATTTACACTTCAGGACATTTATTAAAGGAAACGTTTCGCCACGAGTGGCTTTTTCAGTGCTAATACAGACATGTCTCCGTATTGGGAGTGAAGAAGTCACTCGTGGAGAAACGTTCCCTCTAAAAAATGTCCTGAACTGTACATGTGTTTTTTTCCACGTTTTGTCGGTATCACCATAACATTTCTCAGAAACGACTACGTTAAGTTTGCCGATGACACTAAAATAGACCGTCAAATAAATTATGATGAGGACACAAGAGAACTATAGAACGACCTGGATAAGTTGATGTTGTGGTTAGAGATACGGAAGATGCGGTTCAATATAGATAAATCTAAGGCTCTATATAAAGGCACGTATAAACTAACAGTAGAACTCAATCAAACTGGATGCGAGAAAGATTAAGGATCTCTGGTTAGCAATAATCTAAAGCCAAGACAACAGTACACAAATGTTTGCAATAAAGCTAATAAAATTCTTGGCTTTATATCAAGAAGTATAAATAACAGGAGTCCCCAGGTTATACTTCAACTATGTATATTTGGTAAGGCTTCATTTAGACTGTGCTGCGCAGTTCTGGTCACCGTGTTACAGAATGGACAGAAATGCACTGGAAAATATACAGAGAAGGATGGCAAACATGACACCATGAATTAGAAATCTTTCCTATGAGGATAGACTGAGGCCCTGAATCTGCACTCTCTGGAAAGGCTTAGAATAAGGTGGGATATGACTGAGGTGTATAAATGGAAGACAGGAATAAATAATGGGGATATAAATAACGTGCTAAAAATACTTAACCAAGACAGGACTCGCAGCGATGGGTTCAAGTTGGAAAAATTTATGTTCATAGAGGATATAGGAAAGCATTGGTTTAGTAACAGTGTTGAGGACGAGTGGAACAAACTACCGAGTAAGGTCACTGAAGCGAGAACCTTGTGTACCTTTAAAAATAGGCTGGACAGGTAACTGAGTGGATGTTGGTGGGTGTGAGTTGAACGTGCCTAACATAAGCCAGTAGGCCTACTGAAGATTCCGTCTTATGTTTTAATATACTTACGTTGTTATTCAAATATACATATTTCGAAATGCACGGATTTCGCAAAGGTATTTGACAAAAGCAATCACGGGTGACTGCACTGTAAACTGAGGGCGATATATACAACAATGAGAGGAGGCAAATGGGTTTTCAGCTTCCTGACAAATATAACACAGAGTAGTAGCAATAAACAGAGGAAAATACAGCATTAGCAAAATAAAGAGTTCAGTAGCCCAAGGCACGGTCCTGAAGCTCTTACTGTTTCTTGTCCTCATAGCAAAGATAACAACACTCGCCACAGTTTGCAATCGTCATTTGTGGTTGATACCAAAATAAGCTCCAGAGAGCAGAGAAGAATAACATGATGTTTAATGGTGATAATATCCAGCTGCTTACATATGGAACAAATGAAGAACTTAAAAGGAGCACAGTATACAAAACACATGAGGATCACCAAACAACGAAAGAAACAAGTGAAGAATCTGGGTGTAATAATGTTAGTTCTCTTTCTTTTAAAGAGCAAAGGCAAATATCAAGAAAGCCACGAAAATGACTGGATTGATAATGAGAACTTCCAAAACAAGGAAAATGGTGCCAATGGTGATTCTTGTGTTCTCTTACTTAGAGTATTATACAGTGATGAAGGCCTCGTTCAGGGTAGGAAAGAGATCAAGGCTGCAACAGATACAGAGATCATTTACAGCCCGAATACAGACAAAATATTTAAATTACTGAAAACGCCTTAAAGTTCTAAATATGTACTCACTAGAGTAGAAAGAGATACATTATATGAAAGGTACACTGCAATAACACTGCAATAACACAGTAAGGGAACACTGTATCAACATCCGGGGTCCCAGACTTTTCAACGTCTTACCAGAAGATATCAGAAACACTGCTGGAACAAGTGCAGAAGTCTTAAAAGAGCACACTGGACAAGTACGTCCGTCAAGTGACAGATCAACCAGGCTGTGACGGAGATGTGGGCCAGCGGGCCACTGCCAGCAGTAACAGCCTAGTTGAGCAGGCATGCACCAGACAAGCAATTTCCTCAAAAACCTGTCAAGATCGCCCTTGAATAATGTTGGTAATGGCCCATTTGATGAGAGGGCGTTGAAATACTTCTGATATACCTAGTCTCTCAGCCCGGCTCTAGGCCAGGCTTGTCAAAACAACTCTGCCTTTTTTCAGAGGTATTTGTATATATGGTTTTAGAAGACCCACAAGTTGATCAATGAGACATATGTGCAACATTTGGGTATCTTTATTGAGGAAACGTTTAGCCAGCCAGTGGCTTCATCAGTCCAATACGAAGGAGAATGGTGAAGAACAGGAGGAGTTTGAGGTAATCAGTCCCTCGGCCTGGAGTCGATGTAATCAATCCACCAATCTTGACTCAAGGTCGAGGGACTGATTACCTCAAACTACTCCTGTTCTTCACCATTCTCCTTTGTATGGACTGATGAAGCCACTGTGGGGCGAAACGTTTCCTCAATAAAGATACCCAAGTGTTGCATATGTGTCTAATTTATCAACTTGTCGGTTCTCTGAACCACTCATCTACATTCTTTGTATTGGACTGAAGAAGCCACTGCCTGGAGAAACGTTTCCAGAACACAGATGCTCAAATGTTGCACAAGTGTCTCATTGATCACTAAAGAAACTGGTCAGGGGAGGCCTGGTCAAGGACTGGATCGCGGGGGCGCTGACACACGGAACACCCTCCAGGTAAACTGCAGGTAGACTGAAGGTATACTGCAGGTAGTTAGACTCCCAGTCTAGCCTGGCTCTTCCTCTAGTAGTGTCAGTGGAAAGTCAGGATCATTTTAGAGATTTTAGAATTTCTCAGAAATTTAAATGTCCGAATTTATGAAAATTATCTGGCGGTAGGCAAGGTTGGCAAGGCGGGCAAGGCGGGCAAGGCGGGCAAGGCGGGCAAGGCGGGCAATGTGATGGCGTGAAATGCGACTCTTAGTTACCCCAGTATTGCACGCCAATCAACGCCTCACCTACTGAATTCTTGTTTTGGGGGCCGTGTCGTATTCAGGGCTTCTGGTTGACACCATGATCAGCCAGGCTGTTGGTGTTTGCAGCACGCACTCCAGCGTAAGCACCACAGTCCTGCTGATCAGCAGTATACCTGGAGTAGACCTGGAGAGGGTTTCGGGGGTCAACGCCCCCGCGGCCCGGTCTGTGACCAGGCCTCATGGTGGATCAGGGCCTGATCAACCAGGCTGTTACTGTTGGCCGCACACAACCCGACTGGTCAGGTACTGACTTTAGGTGCCTATCTTGATAATCACCCTTAAACTTGAAGGTCTTTGAAAAATCTTCAACGTTTCTGTTGCTAGCGTTAATTCACATACTGAGGGCCTCGGTTCGATCCCCGGCACGGGTAGAAACGCTGGGCATATTTCCTAACTCCTGTTCTGCCTCTGTTCACCTAGCAGTAAGTAGGTACCTGGGTATTAGTCACCTTAGACCTCCTGTCCCTATTCACCTAGCAGTAAGTAGGTACATGGGTGTCAGTCGACTGGTGTGGGTGGCATCCTGGGGGCTGGGCTTTGAAATGACCTGTATAATTGATCTGAGTATAAAAAACTTTGGTTATCTTTCTGCGTAGCACTGTACCTGTGTTACTGGGGTATTTACTGCACCTCTGTTACTGGGGTAGTTACTGCACCTGTGTTACTACACCTGTGTTACTGCACCTGTTACTGCACCTGTGTTACTGCACCTGTGTTACTGCACCTGTTACTGCACCTGTACTCACCTAATTGTACTCACCTAATTGTGGTTGCAGGGGTCGAGACTCAGCTCCTGGCCCCGCCTCTTCGCTGTCTGCTACTGGGTCTCTGCTCTCCCTGCTCCATGAGCTTTATCATACTTTGTCTTAAAACTATGTATGGTTCCTGCCTCCACTATATCTTTCTCTAGTCCATTCCACTTCCTGACTACTCTGTGGCTGAAGAAATGTTTCCTGACATCCCTTTGACTCATCTGAGTCTTCAGCTTCCAGTTGTGTCCCCTTGTTTCTGTGTTCCCTCTCTGAAGCAACCTGTCACTATCTACCTTGTCAATTCCCCGCAGTATTTTGTATGTCGTTATCATGTCTCCTCTGACCCTTCTTTCCTCCAGTGTTGTTAGTCCTATTTCCCTCAACCTTTCTTCATAAGACAGACCCCTGAGTTGTGGAACTAACCTTGTCGCAAACCTTTGCACTTTCTCTAGTTTCCTTACGTGCTTGACCAGGTGTGGGTTCCAGACTGGTGCTGCATATTCTAGTATGGGCCTGACGTACACGGTATACAGTGTCTTGAACGATTCCTTGTTAAGGTAACGGAACGCTAATCTAAGGTTTGCCAGACGCCCATATGCTGCCGCAGTTATCTGGTTGATGTGTGCCTCCGGAGACGTGCTAGGCGTTATACTCACCCCAAGGTCTTTCTCCTTTGCCGAGGTTTGTAGCCTTTGTCGCCTAGCTTGTACTCTGTCAGCGGTCTTCTTTGCCCTTCTCCGATCCTCATGACTTTGCATTTGGAGGATTGAATTCGAGAAGCCAACTGCTAGACCAGATGTCGAGCTTGTCCAGGTCTGTTTGCAGCCCTGCCTGGTCCTCTTCCGATGTGATTCTCCTCATTATTTTCACATCATCCGCGAATAGAGACACTTCTGAGTCTATCCCATCCGTCATGTCATTTACATATACCAGGAATAACACTGGTCCTAGGACTGACCCCTGCGGTACACCACTCATCACAGGCGCCCACTGTGATACCTCACCACGCACCATGACCCGTTGTTGCCTCCCTTTGAGGTTTTCCCCTGATCCACTCAGTGCCCTTCCTGTTATACCTGCTTGTTCTTCCAACTTCTTTACTAATCTCATGTGAGGAACTGTGTCGAAGGCCTTCCTGCAGTCCAGGAAAATGCAATCAACCCACCCTTCTCTCTCCTGCCTTACCTGTTACTTTATCATAGAACTCTAGGAGGTTTGTTACACAGGATTTGCCTTCCCGGAATCCATGCTGTCTGGTGTTTATTATCCTGTTCCGCTCAAGGTGTTCCACCATTCTTTTCCTGATGATTTTCTCCAGGACTTTGCACACTATACATGTAAGTGACACCGGTCTATAGTTTAGTGCCTCTTTTCTGTCTCCTTTTTTAAAAATGGGGACTACGTTGGCCTTCTTCCATACCTCAGGTAGCTGCCCAGTTTCAAGGGATGTGTTGAATATTGTGGTAAGTGGCACACTCAGTACCTCAGCTCCTTCCCAAAGAACCCACGGGAGATATTGTCCGGACCCATCGCCTTGAGGTATCGAGGTCACTGAGTAACTGCTTCACTTCCTCCTCAGTTGTGTGTATGCCCTCTAGCACTTGGTACATCCCTTGTTGGTGACGAACCATGTCCTGTCTACCCAGCTGCCTTCCTTCCTCCATTGTGAATACTTCCTTAAACCTCAAGTTGAGCTCCTCACATACCTCTTGATCATTACTTGTGAGTTCCCCATCTTCTCTCCTCAGCCTTATCACCTGGTCCTTGACTGTTGTCTTCCTTCTGATGTGACTGAACATCAGTTTGAGTCGGACTTAACTTTCGATGCTATGTCGTTTTCGTACTGTTTCTGGGCCTCCCTCCGTACTTGTGCATACTCGTTTCTAGCTCTTCTACTAATCTCTTTGTTTACTTGGGTTCTTTGCCTTCTGTACCGTTTCCATTCTCTGATACTCTGATTCTTTGCCTCCCTGCACCTTTGGGTAAACCAGGGGCTCTTTCTGGCCTTCCCATTTAAACATTTGCCTCTGGGTATAAACCGTTCCTCTGCCTCCTTGCACTTTGCCCCTACGTATTCCATCATTTCATTTATTGTCAGTCCTTCCATTTCCCTTTCCCACTGGATGTCCTGCAGGAAATTCCTCAAGCCCGTGTAGTTTCCTCTTTTAAAGTCTAGTTTGTCTCTATCGGTACTGTTTCCCCTCTCCACCTGTAGCTCTACAATGTACTCAAAGCTAAGCACCATATGGTCACTGGCTCCCAGGGGCTCTCGTGCGTTATGTCTTCAATATCTGAGCTGTTCAGGGTGAATACAAGGTCCAGTCTTGCTGGTTCATCTTCTCCCTCTCTCTGGTCGTGTCCCTGACATGTTGGTGCATCAGGTTTTCCAGTACCACGTCCATCATCTTGGCTCTCCAAGTTTCTGGACCCCACGTGGTTCATGGTTCTCCCAGTCGATCTCCCTGTGGTTGAAATCTCCCATGACCAGTAGCTTCGCTCTGCTCATGTGTGCTTTTCTTGCCACCTCCGCCAGGGTGTCCACCATCGCTCTGTTGTTCTCATCGTATTCTTCTCCTGGTCTCCTGCAGTTCTGTTGTGGGTTATACATCACTGCAATGATTATCTTATGCTCCCCAGACTGGATGGTACCTACTATGAAATCCGTTCTCTACCCCCTCCACTCCTACCATTTCCTCGAATCTCCAACGGTGCCTTACAAGCAGTGCGACCCCTCCACCCCCTGCTCCTCCTATCTTTCCTCAGGATCTGATATCCCTGTGGAAGATTGCATCTGTTACTGTCTCATTTAGTTTAGTTTCTGTGACCGCTATGATGTCTGGGGATGCCTCATCTATTCTTTCATTCCACTCTTCATACTTATTCGTAATTCCATCCGCATTTGTGTACCAAACCTTCAACCTTGTTTCCAATACTGTGGCCCTGGGGAGATCTTGGTGGGATGGGGGTGTGGGCAGGGTGCCCGCAGGGGGTTGGAGCATGGGTGGGGGTGATTGTATGGTTGGGGTATGGGCAGGTGGGGTGCAGCTTGAGGTGTTACTGCACCTGTGTTACTGTACCTGTGTTACTTCACCTGTGTTACTGCACCTGTGTTACTGTACCTGTGTTACTGCACCTGTGTTGCTGCACCTGTGTTACTGTATCTGTGTTACTGCACCTGTGTTGCTGCACCTGTGTTACTGGGGTAGTTACTGCACCTGTGTTGCTGCACCTGTGTTACTGGGGTAGTTACTGCACCTGTGTTACTGGTGTAGTTACTGCACCTGTGTTACTGTACCTGTGTTACTGTACCTGTGTTGCTGCACCTGTGTTACTGGGGTAGTTACTGCACCTGTGTTACTGTACCTGTGTTACTGTACCTGTGTTGCTGCACCTGTGTTACTGTACCTGTGTTGCTGCACCTGTGTTACTGGGGTAGTTACTGCACCTGTGTTACTGTACCTGTGTTACTTGGGTAGTTACTGCACCTGTGTTACTGGTGTAGTTGCTGCACCTGTGTTACTGGGGTAGTTACTGCACCTGTGTTACTGTACCTGTGTTACTGGGGTAGTTACTGCACCTGTGTTACTGGGATAGTTACTGCACCTGTGTTACTGGGATAGTTACTGTACCTGTGTTACTGGGATAGTTACTGCACCTGTGTTACTGGGATAGTTACTGCACCTGTGTTACTGGGATAGTTACTGCACCTGTGTTACTGGGATAGTTACTGCACCTGTGTTACTGGGATAGTTACTGCACCTGTGTTACTGTACCTGTGTTACTGGGGTAGTTACTGCACCTGTGTTACTGGGATAGTTACTGCACCTGTGTTACTGGGATAGTTACTGCACCTGTGTTACTGTACCTGTGTTACTGGGATAGTTACTGCACCTGTGTTACTGGGATAGTTACTGCACCTGTGTTACTGGGATAGTTACTGCACCTGTGTTACTGGGATAGTTACTGCACCTGTGTTACTGCATCTGTACTCACCTAGTTGTGGCTGCAGGGGTCGAGTCACAGCTCCTGGCCCCGCCTCTTCACTGGCCGCTACTGGGTCACTCTCCCTGCGCCATGAGCTTTATCATACCTCTTCTTAAAGCTATGTATGGAGCCTGCCTCCACTACATCGCTTCCCAAACTATTCCACTTCCCGACCACTCTGTGACTGAAGAAATACTTCCTAACATCTCTGTGATTCATCTGAGTCTTCAACTTCCAACTGTGTCCCCTTGTTGATGTGTCCCATCTCTGGAACATTCTGTCTTTGTCCACCTTGTCAATTCCTCTCAGTATCTTACATGTCTTTATCATGTCCCCACTATCTCTCCTGTCCTCCAGTGTCGTCAAGTCGATTTCCCTTAACCTCTCCTCGTAGGACATACCTCTTAGCTCCGGGACTAGTCTTGTTGCAAACCTTTGCACTTTCTCTAGCTTCTTTACGTGCTTGGCTAGGTGTGGGTTCCAAACTGGTGCTGCATACTCCAGTATGGGCCTAACGTACACAGTGTACAGGGTCCTAAACGATTCTTTATTAAGATATCGAAATGCTGTTCTTAGATTTCCTAGGCGCCCATATGCTGCAGCAGTTATTTGGTTGATGTGCGCCTCAGGAGATGTGCCTGGTGTTATACTCACCCCAAGATCTTTTTCCTTGATTGAGGTTTGTAGTCTCTGGCCTCCTAGACTGTACTCCGTCTGCGGTTTTCTTTGCCCTTCCCCAATCTTCATGACTTTGCACTTGGTGGGGTTGAACTCCAAGAGCCAATTGCTGGACCAGGCTTGCAGCCTGTCCAGATCCCTTTGTAGTTCTGCCTGATCCTCGTCCGATTGAATTCTTCTCATCAACTTCACATCATCTGCAAACAGGGACACTTCGGAGTCTATTCCTTCTGCCATGTCGTTCACAAATACCAGAAACAGCACCGGTCCTAGGACTGACCCCTGTGGAACCCCATTCGTCACCGGCGCCCACTCTGACACCTCGCCACATACCATGACTCGCTGCTGTCTTCCTGACAGGTATTCCCTGATCCATTGTAGTGCCTTCCCTGTTACCCCTGCCTGGTCCTCCAGCTTCTGCACTAATCTCTTGTGTGGAACTGTGTCAAACGCCTTCTTACAGTCCAAGAATATGCAATCTACCCACCCCTCTCTCTCTTGTCTTACTGCTGTCACCCTGTCGTAGAACTCCAGTAGGTTTGTGACACAGGATTTCCCGTCCCTGAAACCGTATTGGCCGTCGTTGATAAGCTCATTCCTTTCTAGGTGTTCCACCACTCTTCTCCTGATTATCTTCTCCATGATCTTGCATACTATACATGTCAGTGACACTGGTCTGTAGTTTAGTGCTACGTTCCTGTCTCCTTTTTTAAAAATTGGAACTACATTTGCTGTCTTCCATACCTCAGGTAGGTTCCCTGTTTCGATAGATTGTTGTTAGGCGTACACATAGCTCCTCTGCTTCCTCTCTCAGGACCCATGGTGAGATGTTATCCGGCCCCATCGCCTTTGAGGTATCTAGCTCGCTTAGTAGCCTCTTCACTTCCTCCTCAGTTGTGTGTATTGTGTCCAGCACCTGATGGTGTACCCCACCTCTCCGCCTTTCTGGACGCCCCTCTATCTCCTCTGTGAACACTTCTTTGAATCTCATGTTGAGTTCCTCACACACTTCACGGTCATTTCTTGTGATCTCCCCTCCTTCCTTCCTCAGCCTGATCACCTGGTCCTTGACTGTTGTTCTCCTCCTGATGTGGCTGTACAACAGCTTCGGGTCAGGGAGGCGGAAGTAGGAGAGGAGAGGAGGAGTAGAGAGGAGGGAGAGTAGTTAGTAGGAGGCTTACAGAAGATGTGTATCTAGTGTTCCACACGTAACTGTGCTTCCAACCACTGTATAACTTGTTCCTGCAACACTGATTAGAACTGTAGCCTTCCCAACCACTGTGTAAGTGCTAAGATATGGCCTTCCCAACCACTGTATATAGCTGTTGGCCTTCCCCAACCACTGTTATCTGTGCCTTCCCCAACCACTGTATATACTGTGCCTTCCCCAACCACTGTATATACTGTGCTACACTTTGCCAACCACTGTTATGTCCTAACTGTACGTCTTCAACCACTGTTATATGTGCCTTCCAACCACTGTATATACTGTGCCTTCCCCAACCACTGTACTGTGCCTTCCCCAACCACTGTGTATACTGTGCCTTCCCCAACCACTGTGTATACTGTGCCTTCCCCAACCACTGTATATACTGTGCCTTCCCCAACCACTGTATATACTGTGCCTTCCCCAACCACTGTGTATCTGTGTTCCCAACCACTGTTATTGTGCCTTCCCAACCACTGTTATACTGTGCCTTCCCCAACCACTGTATATGCTGTGCCTCAACCACTGTTATCTGTGCCTTCCCCAACCACTGTTATGCTGATGCCCAACCACTGTATACTGTGCCTTCCCCAACCACTGTATATACTGTGCCTTCCAACCACTGTATACTGTGCCTTCAACACTGTATACTGTGCTTCCCCAACCACTGTATATACTGTGCCTTCCCCAACCACTGTATATACTGTGCCTTCCCCAACCACTGTGTATACTGTGTCAGCATTATGTTCAGCTCTCAGTGGGTCCAACACCATTTATCCGTGACAGATGGCAGGTGTCTAGGAGCCTCCTGCTATACATCTTGCTTGTCCTGCTTGTCTGCTTGTCTGCTTGTCTTGCTTGTCCTGCTTGTCCTGCTTGTCCTGCTTGTCTGCTTGTCTGCTTGTCTGCTTGTCCTGCTTGTCCTGCTTGTCTGCTTGTCCTGCTTGTCTGCTTGTCTAACTGTTTTCATTCTATTTCAGAGATCTTTATGTCACGTCACAGCTGCCTATTTACACTTTCATTGGCTTTATTACCAACTCTGAAGAGTGAGATTATAAGTGATATCATATTAGTAACATTTGTGATAGCCAATATGGAGTTCCAGCAGCCTGTTCGTGTGTGACTCTGCACATCCTACCACAAGTACCAACAACCTGATGGTTAAAAATTAGACACATGTGCACCGTAGGTGCTCTTCAGCTCCAAGAGTGAGGGACTGATTATCTCATCTTTTTCTGTATAGTTCTACAGTCTTCCCATTATGTACTTGAATTTATATTGATAAAGCCACTGGAGGGCGAAACGTCTACAATAAAGATACCCAGATGTTGCACACATGTCTAATTTTTATCTTGCCGGTAGGCAAACTGATGGTTATTTGATGGTTATTTTACGTGCTAAACCGCACGTAAACATCCACGTAACATTAATGTTTACACGTGATAGAATATATGTTGTGGGAGACGACTGAGGTAACGATCAGTGTGTAGTAACCCAAGCTGAATACCATTAATATAATTGCTGTTTATAGTGAGGCGGGCGGGAGGGGGGTACAGGAGGGCGGCGGTTTAAAATTAGAAGGAACACTGCCTGGTAAAGGAGGCTGTTACTGCTAGCAGGCCTACCTAGTCACCACAACCTAGGTGTCATCAAGCACTTGCTGCAGGAGTGATCCACACCTCTCATTAGTCTGCCACTGCTGCAGGAGTGATCCACACCTCCTCTCACTAGCCTCTTGTCACTGCTGCAGGAGTGATCCACACCTCCTCTCACTAGCCTGTCACTGCTGCAGGAGTGATCCACACCTCTCACTAGTCTCTGTCACTGCTGCAGGAGTGATCCACACCTCTCACTAGTCTCTGTCACTGCTGCAGGAGTGATGCACACCTCTCACTAGTCTCTGTCACTGCTGCAGGAATGATCCACACCTCTCAATAGTCTCTGTCACTGCTGCAGGAGTGATCCACACCTCTCACTAGTCTCTGTCACTGCTGCAGGAATGATCCACACCTCTCACTAGCCTCTGTCACTGCTGCAGGAATGATCCACACCTCTCACTAGCCTCTGTCACTGCTGCAGGAGTGATCCACACCTCTCACTAGTCTCTGTCACTGCTGCAGGAATGATCCACACCTCTCACTAGCCTCTGCCACTGCTCTATCTGTTTATGTCAGTGTTGACAATGGTTGTCTAACATCGTCTTGCTCCCCTTAATACTTAACCCCCCCCCTACAACAATCTACCTCACTAACCTAACTACAATCTCCCTCACTAACCTAACAACAATCTCCCTCATAACCTAACACAATCTCCTCATAACCTACACATCTCCTCACTAACCAATCTCCTCATAACCTAACTACAATCTCCCTCACTAACCTAACTACAATCTCCCTCACTAACCTAACTACAATCTCCCTCACTAACCTAACTACAATCTCCCTCACTAACCTAACTACAATCTCCCTCACTAACCTAACAACAATCTCCCTCACTAACTTAACTACAATCTCCTATATTGACGCCCTTAATGTGGGGTGACGCACGGAATCCCCCCTCCCTTCTCCTCTCTTGTCTTCTCCCCCAGTCACGGTGGTCGTCGTCATGGTCGTCATTGTCATAGTGGTCGTTGTCAAGGTGGTCGTTGAGGCCATGGCCTCGCTTCCAAACTTAGTGACAATCGATTTATTTCCAGAGAATATTAAAGAGGTGAGGTCATGCTGTGTGCCCCCGCCCAGCACTGCTGACACCACCACCTGAACACCACCTGTACACTACCTGAACACCACCTGAACACTCACGAGCTCATGGCAAGGTAGCAGGTATGAGGGCATCAATACAAGGTACAACATAGGTTGTACACACTGGAACAACAACACCAAGTACTACTAGAAGAGTTCAGCTCCATGGTCTGGAACGATGTATCGTTCCAGACCACCTCAGCACCATGGAACTGAACTCTTCTCCAGGCTGAGGGACTGACCACCTCAGCACCATGGAACTGAACTCTTCTCCAGGCTGAGGGACTGACCACCTCAGCACAGGCTGAACTTCCAGGTGGCGACACAGCCATGGCTGAACTCTTCTCCAGGCTGAGGGACTGACTACCTCAGCACCATGGCGCTGAACTCTTCTCCAGGCTGAGGGACTGACCACCTCAGCACCATGGAACTGAACTCTTCTCCAGGCTGAGGGACTGACCACCTCAGCACCATGGAGCTGAACTCTTCTCCAGGCTGAGGGACTGACCACCTCAGCACCATGGAACTGAACTCTTCTCCAGGCTGAGGGACTGACCACCTCAGCACCATGGAACTGAACTCTTCTCCAGGCTGAGGGACTGACCACCTCAGCACCATGGAGCTGAACTCTTCTCCAGGCTGAGGGACTGACTACCTCAGCACCATGGAACTGAACTCTTCTCCAGGCTGAGGGACTGACCACCTCAGCACCATGGCGCTGAACTCTTCTTCAGGCTGAGGGACTGACCACCTCAAATGCCTTTTCTCCAAGGTTGATGGACTGATTGCATCATCTTTATTTCACTACTACTGCTGCCTTTATATTTGACTGAAGAAGCCTAATGTGTAGGCGAAACTTTTCATCAATAAAGACACCCAACTGTTACATATACGTATCTTAATCTTCAGTTAAAATTTAAGACTCATGATCTACCTACCTGGAGCCTACCTAGACAGTGTTCAAACCTCCAAGTGGATGACCTGATCAACCAGGATTACCTCTGATGAGTTCCCAGAGCCCGGCCTTGGGCCAGGCTCTTGGTGCTAGACACATGAAGTCCAACGGATGCACAAAAGGCCGGCTGATCAGGTACTGACTTGGAAAGCTTGTCAAGCTCACTACTGAAGACAGCCAGGGACCTGTTCGTTACCCCCCATCCCTAATGCACGAAGGGAGGACGTTGAAAAGTCTTGGTCCCTTCACACTGAGTTTTCTCTCAGCGTACTCATTGCATCTCTGATCTTCATTGAGTTTATTTTGCAGCGTCTGTCGGACTCTAACTTTCTTTAAACTAGTATAATTATGTACAACTCAAGGAGTTTTAAGTAACATTACTCTGTTCATTTTTTTCCATTAAAAGATTTAATTAGGCTTCAAAATTATTAGTCTTGGGTATTAGTCTCATGTTAAATGTGTTGACATCAAGGCTAAGCAAGGTGTAAGAATCAAGTGGCTTGTGCTGCCCTCTGTATAAACTGCATGATGGTAATGTTACGCACTGATGACGCACCTACGTGCACTGATGACGCACTTACGTGCACTGATGACGCACCTACGTGCCCTGATGACGCACTTACGTGCACTGATGACGCACCTACGCGCCCTGGTGACGCACCTACGCGCACTGATGACGCACCTACGCGCACTGTTGACGCACCTACGCACATTGCTGATGCACTTACGCGCACGAATAGCACACCTACGCGCACTAATCACGCACCTACGCGCACTAATCACGCACCTACGCGCACTAATCACGCACCTACGCTCACCAAGTTCCGTGTTGTTAAACAACTCATCTATTACAAAGCTGTGAGCAATGCCTCCCAAAAAATATATCTTTTTTATGATTTTTACATTATTTTCCAAAACTGGTGTTGGTAATTGAAGAAGGTCGTTAAAAACACGATGGTCACGTCTCAACACGAGACAACAAACACTGCGCTACACTCGTAGAATTTACAAACTAATATATACAGTGGGGGTATACTGTAACGAACTCTTTACATAACGAATATTTTACATAACGAACGGTTTTCCCTAAAAGAGATGCTAGAGAGGAACTGCCTGTAGGAGAGTCAGCGAAGAGGACCAGGGACTGTCCAAAAGGACTAGGGACTGTCCAAAGGACCAGGGACTGTGCAAGGGGACCAGGGACTGTCCAAGGGGACCAGGGACTGTCCAAGAGGACCAGGGACTAAGAGGACCAGGAACTATCCAAGAGGACCAGGAACTGCCCAAGAGGACCAGGGACTAAGAGGACCAGGAACTGTCCAAGAGGACCAGGGACTGTCCAAGAGAACAAGGAACTGTCCAAGATTACCAGGAACTGTCCAAGAGAACCAGGAACTGTACAAGAGGACCAGAGACTGTCCAAGAGAACCAGGAACTGTCCAAGAGGACCAGGGACTGTCCAAGAAAACCAGGAACTGTCCAAGAGAACAAGGAACTGTCCAAGATGACCAGGGACTGTCCAAGATGACCAGGGACTGTCCAAGAGAACCAGGAACTGTCCAAGAGGACCAGGAACTGTCCAAGAGGACCAGAGACTGTCCAAGAGGAACAGGGACTGTCCATTTCTTCTGAATAATTCTCACTTTCTCTGCCTCCTGTAATTCTCACCTTCCCTGTCTTCTGTAATTCTCACTTTCTCTGCCTCCTGTAATTCTCACTTTCTCTGCCTCCTGTAATTCTCACCTTCCCTGCCTCCTGTAATTCTCACCTTCTCTGCTTCCTGTAATTCTCACCTTCCCTGTCTTCTGTAATTCTCACCTTCCCTGCCTCCTGTAATTCTCACCTTCCCTGCCTTCTGTAATTCTCACCTTCTCTGCTTCCTGTAATTCTCACCTTCTCTGCCTCCTGTAGTTCTCACCTTCTCTGCCTCCTGTAGTTCTCACCTTTCCTGCCTTCTGTAATTCTCACCTTCCCTGCCTTCTGTAATTCTCACCTTCTCTGCCTCCTCTAATTCTCACCTTCTCTGCCTCCTCTAATTCTCACCTTCTCTGCCTCCTCTAATTCTCACCTTCTCTGCCTCCTCTAATTCTCACCTTCTCTGCCTCCTCTAATTCTCACCTTCTCTGCCTCCTGTAATTCTCACCTTCTCTGCCTCCTGTAATTCTCACCTTCTCTGCCTCCTGTAATTCTCACCTTCTCTGCCTCCTGTAATTCTCACCTTCTCTGCCTCCTGTAATTCTCACCTTCTCTGCCTCCTGTAATTCTCACCTTCTCTGCCTCCTGTAATTCTCACCTTCTCTGCCTCCTGTAATTCTCACCTTCTCTGCCTCCTGTAATTCTCACCTTCACTGCCTCCTGTAATTCTCACCTTCTCTGCCTCCTCTAATTCTCACCTTCTCTGCCTCCTGTAATTCTCACCTTCACTGCCTCCTGTAATTCTCACCTTCACTGCCTCCTGTAATTCTCACCTTCACTGCCTCCTGTAATTCTCACCTTCTCTGCCTCCTGTAATTCTCACCTGCTCTGCCTCCTGTAATTCTCACCTTCCCTGCCTTCTGTAATTCTCACCTTCTAGTCTGAGGCTGGTTGAAAAGTGGATGAGGCAGTGGTGGAGGCAAACTCAATACACAGCTTCAAGAGTATATATGATAAAGTCCAGGAAGCCAAAAGTCGGTGACGCCGATCATAGGGTCTATGAAGTGAGGTCAGGAGAGAGGGAGTGGAGGGAGTAGTAGGTAAATTTGGGGTGCCAGGGGTAAATGAAAATGGGGAGTCTTTAATTGAGCTATGTGTAGAAAGATGTTTGGTAATAAGTAATACATATTTTATGAAAAAGAGGATAAATAACTATACAAGGTATGATATAGCACGTAATGAAAGTAGTTTGTTAGATTATGTATTGGTGGATAAAAGGTTGATGGGTAGGCTTCAGGATGTACATGTTTATAGAGGGCCAACGGATATATCGCATCATTATTTAGTTGTAGCTACTGTTAGAGTAAGAGGTAGATGGGACAAAAGGAAAATGGCAACAGCAAGTAAGAGAGAGGTGAAAGTGTATAAACTAAGAGAGGACCTTCACTGGAGTGAAGACGGTCCTCTGGGAACGTACTTGTTTGGACATCCTCCTCTTTTCTGCAATTTTGCAAGCTCCTGATGCGTTGATTGCAACACAAAATGCCTAGAGATATCATTCTACTTCCCTCCCGTGTTTGTTTTGCATCCTGTATCGCTTGGTTTGCGATATTTGCATAATAATATACTGAGGTGTGAGATACATGTCTAGTACACACACACACACATACATATGCAAAAAATGCGAACAAGCGACACGAGATGCAAAACAACCACGGGGGGAGTTTAAACATAGTTCTAGGCCTTTCATGCTGCAATGGACACATCATCAGAAGCGTGTAATGTGTGCTCATACAGGGATCAAATGGGATCAGCCACATTAGGATCTGCAATTATTCTGCAAACTGATCAGAATCCAGAGTCTTGGTTCCTTGCTTCTCTTGACTTGAACGAAATATTATAGAATCGGCAATTATAAAACATGATAAACGTTCATTATATAATAGTGGCGGCTTACTCAAACTCCATAACATTATAATTAAAGGCAGTGTACAGTGTGAAGCAGGAGTCCCGCCTCAACTAGTTGGATTGTCATAAATACAACTCTACACTGACCAACTGAGTATCTTGTGCTGCTCACAATCAACCTTATGGATAAACCAGCATTTACCTGAGGGTGAACTGGGCCAGCTTCTGGAAATATGAGGTTTTTTTTTCTTTTTGCTGCTTCCCCATTTTCTTTGCGATGGAACTTTTCCAACAGATAGATGCCAGATACCTTTGAGATTAGAAATATTGAAGTTTTATATAATGATTCGATATGAAGTCTGATTTCATATGTGTAACAGCTGTCACGTCACTAATGTTGTGGTCGCTAGATCTTTATTAAACATTTAATGTCGATGGGCTGTTATATGCCTCTACTGCTACTGTTTTTAATATCTTACCTTCATCTTTCCAGCACCTGGCACTGGTCTGCCTGATGCCATCTCATTCTAGCTAGAGTCGTTCCCTTGAGCGCTTCTACCTGGACTTCCTACTCTGTAACACCGCAAGCTCCTGATGTGTTGACTGCAACACGAAAGGCCTAAAACTATTTTTTAACTTCCCCGTGGTTGTGATGGCTTTATATATATATATATATATATATATATATATATATATATATATATATATATATATATATATATATATATATATATATATATATATTATAATATACATGTATATATATTAAATATATGCAAATTGGTTGAAGAAAAATACGAAACATTACACAAATAAGGAAAGAAGAATAAATGGGTGATCATCCATCATTACCTAAGAGCTGGTAACTTGAGAAGTCTTGAAGTGTGGTGTTAATAATGTGGTGGCACCTTCACTCACCACCAGACTGATGGATATCTTGGCAGTGTTTAGGTAAGGATCCAGTTAGTGCAGAGTTAAGAGGCTGCACTGTGTGTACAGTTAGGTGTCTTAACCAGGTGGGGAAGACCCAGGGAGCGCTAATATGAGTGACGGTATATAGAAATAGCACTCGGTGAGGCAGTGTTTTTCCAGGTAGTCTTGGCTGAAGCAAGACGGCTGGAGGCGGTAGTGAGAGAGACAGTGTGTAGCTGCCGGCATGGTGCGAGAGGGTGTGTCTCTAACTTCACACCATACTGCTCCTGCTCCTCTCTCTCAACCGCTCTCTCTCCCTAGCTTCTTCTAGTCTCCTAGTAAACGTTGCGCTGATGGTCGATAACCTCTCAATGGACGTAGCTTTCAGGTGGTGAAGCACACATCACTGACCACTGTCATCACCCACACTACACCTCACTCTGCCTTTCCTGGCACTGTCATCACCCACACTACACCTCACTCTGCCTTCCCTGGCACTGCCATCACCCACACTACACCTCACTCTGCCTTCCCTGGCACTGCATCTGGTGTCTACACTCCACAACCCACGCACCCCACCAGTGCTTTCACAATCTGAAGTATGAACTGCATCAACGCTGAGGTAGCACTCGTTAATACCAACTATAGTAGCACTTGTAAATACCAGTTGTAGTAGCACTTGTAAATACCAGTTACAATGGCATTTGTTGACTGTAGAGCTTGTAAATAATAGCTGTAGTATCACTTGTAAATACTAGTTGTAGTAGCACTTGTAGACATTAGTCGAGGAGGGCTACTGGCTGTCGCCTTCCCAGGAACACTCACACCACCTGCTAGTTACTAGGTGTTGCCTTCCCAGGAACACTCACA
Organism: Cherax destructor; assembly: GCA_009830355.1. Lineage (NCBI taxonomy): Eukaryota > Metazoa > Arthropoda > Malacostraca > Decapoda > Parastacidae > Cherax > Cherax destructor. The sequence goes on along the minus strand of WNWK01001197.1, from coordinate 274,933 downwards.
CCACCTACTAGTTACGTGTTGCCTTCCCAGGAACACTCACGCCACCTGCTAGTTACTAGATGTTGCCTTCCCAGGAACACTCACACCACCTACTAGTTACTAGGTGTTGCCTTCCCAGGAACACTCACACCACCTACTAGCAGCGCTACTTACTAAACACATTTCCTTAATCCACTACACTAAAAGATCATTATTCCACATATTTATATCCAGTGCTTAATGTGCGTTGAGCACCGTATAACTGTGACACTGTGTTGCCAGTGTGAGGCAACTACGTGAGGGCAACACACTGGTTTCCAGGTGTTGCTGCACACCAGTCAACATTTCCTCACAACTGGTCTAAGTACACACAAATCTCACATAGCTGTCATGACATTTTACTAAAGTGCTGTGATATAGGCTGGTAAAAATTCCATTGTGTGTGAGTAGTAGTAGCAGTGGTACTAGTAGTAGTAGTAGCAGTGGTACTAGTAGTAGCAGTGGTACTAGTAGTAGTGAAGGTGTGTGTATGAAGCTACAGCCTCGCCCTCCGCGTGAAGTTGCTCCAGGCTGCGTACTGCACTCTCTTCCCCTCTCTGCCTGCCGCCTCTGTTAGTGTGTATGCGTGTGTGTGTGTGTATTAGTGTGTATGTATGTATGTGTGTGAGTAGTGTGGCTGTGAGGGGAGACTGAGGTACAGCACCCCGCGGTGTCTCGCTACACGAGTTGCTTTACACAGACTCAACTAGGAAGGCAGTGAGTCAGGTGTGGCTGTGTTGGTAATCCAGGATCAACACTGTGTTCTCTCACACGGTGTTAAGATGTGGCTGGGTTAGTGAAGCACTGTAAGGTCACGGCGCGCGCACCACCCCCTCCAGCTACTACCACCACAATCACCATTAACACCACTACGCCCGCTGCTACGCCCACTGCTTCGCCTATAGCCACGCATACAGATACCCCCAATGCTGCGCCTACAGCCACGCTCACTGCCACGCCCACAGCTACGCTCACTGCCACGCCCACAGCTACGCCAACTGCTACGCCCACTGCTACGCCTACAGTTACGTCCACTGCTACGTGTACAGTTACGCCCACTGCTATGTCTCGAGTTACGCCCACTGCTACACCTACAACTACGCCCATTGCTACATCACTGTTACGCCCACTGCTACGTCTACAGTTACCTACATTGCTACGCCCACTGCTACATCACTGCTACACCACAGCTACACTGCTACATCACTGCTACACCCAGCTACACTGCTACACCCCAGCTACACTGCTACACCACAGCTACACTGCTACATCACTGCTACACCACAGCTACACTGCTACATCACTGCTACACCACAGCTACACCACAGTTACACTGCTACACCACAGCTACACTGCTACATCACTGCTACACCACAGCTACACCACAGTTACACTGCTACACCACAGTTACACTGCTACACCACAGCTACACCACAGCTATACCACAGTTACACTGCTACACTACAGCTACACTGCTACATCACTGCTACACCACAGCTACACCACAGTTACACTGCTACACCACAGTTACACTGCTACACCACAGTTACACTGCTACACCACAGTTACACTGCTACAGTTCAAACCTTGTTTATAGTGACGCTACCACAGTCATCTTGAATTCTACTGCCCTGTAAGACACAGTGTCGTAGAGTGTGTTGATCCTCACTACACACACTACATTCGTTACAACTACAAAGGTCTAACCACCTTTGGTCTGGGACCAGCAGACCCTCGACTAACTGATCTTAGGAATGTTATCATAGCAATGTATGAGATATCTCACACCACGATAGAAGATACGACCATCCACGGAGAAAATGGTGGTCCAGGTCCTGTAGTGGTCCAGGTCGTGTGGTGGTCCAGGTCTTGTGGTGGTCCAGGTCTTGTGGTGGTCCAGCTCTTGTGGTGGTCCAGGTCTTGTGGTGGTCCAGGTCTTGTGGTGGTCCAGGTCTTGTGGTGGTCCAGGTCTTGTGATGGTCCAGGTCGTGTGGTGGTCCAGGTCTTACAGGTAGACAGCAACCATCCAGGTGGTAGGATGGTAGACAGCAACCATCCAGGTGGTAGGATGGTAGACAGCAACCATCCAGGTGGTAGGATGGTAGACAGCAACCATCCAGGTGGTAGGATGGTAGACAGCAACCATCCAGGTGGAAGGATGGTAGACAGCAACCATCCAGGTGGAAGGATGGTAGACAGCAACCATCCAGGTGGTAGGATGGTAGACAGCAACCATCCAGGTAGTAGGATGGTAGACAGCAACCATCCAGGTGGAAGGATGGTAGACAGCAACCATCCAGGTGGAAGGATGGTAGACAGCCATCATCCAGGTGGTAGGATGGTAGACAGCAACCATCCAGGTGGTAGGATGGTAGACAGCAACCATCCAGGTGGTAGGATGGTAGACAGCAACCATCAGGTGTGGTGGTACAGGTAGGATGGTGACGCTAACCATCCAGTGTGGTAGGATGGTGACGCAACCATCCAGATGGTAGGATGGTAGACAGCAACCATCCAGGTGGTAGGATGGTAGACAGCAACCATCCAGGTGGATGGTAGACAGCAACCATCAAGGTGGTAGGATGGTAGACAGCAACCATCCAGGTGGTAGGATGGTAGACAGCAACCATCCAGGTGGATGGTAGACAGCAACCATCAAGGTTGGTAGGATGATAGACAGCAACCATCCAGGTGGATGGTAGACAGCAACCATCCAGGTGGTAGGATGGTAGACAGCAACCATCAAGGTGGTAGGATGGTAGACAGCAACCATCCAGGTGGTAGGATGGTAGACAGCAACCATCAAGGTGGTAGGATGGTAGACAGCAACCATCCAGGTGGTAGGATGGTAGACAGCAACCATCAGGTGGTAGGATGGTAGACAGCAACCATCAGGTGGTAGGATGGTAGACAGCAACCATCCAGGTGGTGGATGGTAGACAGCAACCATCCAGGTGGATGGTAGACAGCAACCATCCAGGTGGATGGTAGACAGCAACCATCAAGGTAGGATGGTAGACAGCAACCATCAGGTGGTAGGATGGTAGACAGCAACCATCCAGGTGGATGGTAGACAGCAACCATCCAGGTGGTAGGATGGTAGACAGCAACCATCCAGGTGGATGGTAGACAGCAACCATCAAGGTGGTAGGATGGTAGACAGCAACCATCCAGGTGGTAGGATGGTAGACAGCAACCATCCAGGTGGATGGTAGACAGCAACCATCCAGGTGGTAGGATGGTAGACAGCAACCATCCAGGTGGATGGTAGACAGCAACCATCAAGGTGGTAGGATGGTAGACAACAACCATCAAGGTGGTAGGATGGTAGACAGCAACCATCAAGGTGGTAGGATGGTAGACAGCAACCATCCAGGTGGTAGGATGGTAGACAGCAACCATCAAGGTGGTAGGATGGTAGACAGCAACCATCCAGGTGGTAGGATGGTAGACAGCAACCATCCAGGTGGATGGTAGACAGCAACCATCCAGGTGGTACACGATCCCCTGAACAACTTAACAGGTAAACATGACAGTGATGAGAGAACATCATAAGAGACGTGGAAGTAAGAACATTGCTACAAGCATCAACCACCTCTACCCACTACTACTACTACTACTACTACTACTACTCTGTACTATTCTTCCCGCAACGTACAACACAAAGTGTGCAACTTGTAACACACTTCTGTATTGAAATGAGAGAAGTGATGTGAAATATCATTTAACCTGAGAAAAAATATACACAAGGTTGAATTACACTGACAAGGTCAAGAAAGACACCACAGAGATTACACTAAGTGGCTGACGTTACTGATACAGAAAGTGTAATGCAATCACCACACCGCCCCACGCACTCCTCCAACACTTAACACCACACCGCCCCACGCACTCCTCCAACACTTAACACCACACCGCCCCACGCACTCCTCCAACACTTAACACCACACCGCCCCACGCAGTTCTCCACATAACACACACCCGCCTCTCCACACTAACACACACCGCCCCACGCACTCCTCCAACACTTAACACCACACCGCCCCACGCACTCCTCCAACACTTAACACCACACCGCCCCACGCACTCCTCCAACACTTAACACCACACCGCCCCACGCACTTCTCCAACACTTAACACCACACCGCCCCACGCACTTCTCCAACACTTAACACCACATCGCCCCACGCACTTCTCCAACAATTAAGCACTCCTCCAACACTTAACACCACACGAGATTGATTAGAGGAATAGAAAAACATTATTTTAGATCCTCAATGTTAGAGGAAACTGAAGTATCTGATCAGCCCAACTGTGATATCCACGTGGGACTGCTGGTCGTTTAGCACCAACAGCCAGAATGACCAAGCTGGACTAGAACACTCGAAACTGGTCACAGGTGTGTCAAACAGACACCTGCTTGTAGGCCTAACTCCCTCACTTATAATTACTAGCAACCCTGCTAAGCACAGCTCCTCCTCCATAAAATCATAAATACAACAGCCAATCACGTGCAGAGAGAGTTTGATCCCACAAACTGTTGGTGTTTGTATCCCGGTAACTTAGAGGGATTATCTCTGATGCCACAAGAAGATAGGAAAGATAAAGAAGCTTGTATTTACCTTCTGGTCACAGTTGCTTTTCGGACTTGTTACAGTGCGTCACTTTCTGAACGTTCTCTACCTCCACATTAATTAGTATTAACTACATAGGACACCTTTTTTAAGCCTAAATAAATCTATACATGCGTGGAGTTAACACAATAATAAGATCATACAAACTACACCTATTTATGTGTATACATTGAAGGACATGCACCTGTAGGCGTCTGTATGATGAGGTACATACACCTAGTCTCGCAGTCTGCTGTCAGGCCGGACTGCCAGACCAACAGCCTGGTCAACCAGGCTTTTGCTGCTAGCGGCCCACTTGCCCACATATCCGTCACAGCCTGGTTGATCTGTCTCTCATTGGGATTATTTTACATTTAGTCCCATATCTCTCGCTCTAGTGTGTAGGTTGGAACCTAAGCCCTCAAGTATCTTCCATGTACATATCGTCTCTCTCTCCTCTCTTGCTAGGTGCTTCCAATAATCCAAATATTTTATTGGATCTATAAAAGCAGTAGACATCTCTGTATCTGTTCCTGGTGTGATACCTCTCCTGCCCAGAAGAGCCGTCAACACCCAACAGTACTCCACACGAGAGAGCACAAGTGATTTGAATACTGTCACCACTGGCAATCTTTCTCGTTCTGAAAGTTTTCATTACTCACACCATCATTTTTTTTTAGCCATCGCAACATTTGCCTCATAGTGTTCTCTAAATTATAGATCAGTTGACATTATGACGCCCAGGTCTTTCACATGTTCCTTACATTCTACCATCTGACCCTCCTGGTTTGTATATAGTGTTCTTCTTGAGTTTCTCACCTCTCCACACGTGAGCAGTTGTCACTTGTCACCACTGATCCTCACGTTATTCTCTACTTCCCACTGAAACATTTTGCTTATATTCTCTTCCAATTCTTCCTTGTCTTATACTGATACTCTCATGCTTATTCATAATTGATGAAGTGAAGGTGTCTACCTGGAGAGTGTTCCAAGGGTCAATGCCCTCGCTGCTTCCTTGAGAAACTTGTCTAGTTCCTTGTGAAACTTGTCTAGTTCCTTCTTGAAGACATCTAGGATACTGTTCTTAATCACCTTTATGTATGAAGGGATGATGTTGAAAAGTCTTGGACCCTTCACACTTACTGAGTTTTGCACCGTCTACCAAGCCTCTTTCATAGGATTGGATTTGTGTGTGTAGATTTAGGACCAATCCGTCTAGATTTTTTCAGGTGTAGATTATAATGCATCTCTCTCGCCTATGTTCCAAGAATTACAGATCGAGGGATTTCAAATGTTCCCAGAAATTTAGGTGATTGAATCTATACGAGGAGTGAAAGCTCTCTGTACATTCTCCAAGACTGCAACTTCACGAACCTTGAAGGGAGCTGTTAGACTACAACAGTATTCCAGCTCCAGAGTATAAACTTGGCATCCCTTGTTTTGAAGGTTGTACTTATGCAGCCTATCATTTTTCTGTGGTTGTGACAGTGACACTATTGTGATCCTTGAAGATGAGATCTTCCGACATGATCACTCACAGGTCTCTCGTATTGGTCTTACTCACTATTGAGTGATTTAAGTTTGCATTATACTTCATTCCTGTCTTTATTTCTTAAATATTTCCATAACGGAGTACCTGAATCTTGTCTTCATTAAACACCATGATGTCAGCTGCCCACTGGAAGACACTGTTTATATCAGTTTGGAGGTTTGCTGTATCCTCAATGGATGTCACTCATATAGGTTCCAGTATCGTCTGCAAAGGATGATGCAGCGCTGTGCCTCTGTCAATGACGGATATGAGAAAGAGGCAGAGAACAGGGACCAGTACTGTGCCTTGGGGAACACAGCTTTTTACTATGGCAGTCTCTGATTTCATTCTGTTCACTGTTACACTATGGGTCCTGTTGCTTAGAAAATTAAATATTCATCTGCCCACTTTTCCAGTTATCCCCGGTCACAGACCGGGCCGTGGGGGCGTTGACCCCCGAAACCCTCTCCAGGTATACTCCGGGTATAACACCATGGTCACACTTCTCAATGACCGCTGCGAGGACAGTGTAAACTAAACCTGCATTTTTCTCGTCTTCCGCTGAATCTAAGATAGTCCAGCAACTGCGAGATGCCCTGGCGAGTGTTCGTGTCTATACGTTATGAGAAGGATAAGTATCAAAACCTCGCCTTGGGGTACTAAGGTTTCTACTCTGATAAAGCTACATTCTGCTGTGTTTACTATTATTCTGTATGTTCCATTCATCACAATATTGAATATCTATCCATTTGCCTACTTTTTGTGCTACCATTTTATGATCACATTTGTCAAATGCCTCTGCGACAGACTCGTCCCGAACATCAGAGGAATGTGTTACATACGACCTTCAAACCAAGAACAACAAGGAGGGCGAAGACATGATCACGACGTATAAAATCCTGAGAGGATTGGACAGAGCAGACAACCAGAGGAGCAGCAGCGTGTCGACCTCCGCAAACACAACTCGGTGAGTACATATACACTACTTTATGTAATGAAATCGAAGCACTGCTTTGATGAAAGCTGTGAGCAGCAGTGCGCTCTTAATACCCAGAGTTCAGCAGTGCGCTCTTAATACCCAGAGTTCAGCAGTGCGCTCTTAATACCCAGAGTTCAGCAGTGCACTCTTAATACCCAGAGTTCAGCAGTGCACTCTTAATACCCAGAGTTCAACAGTGTGCTCTTAATACCCAGAGTTCAGCAGTGCACTCTTAATACCCAGAGTTCAGCAGTGCACTCTTAATACCCAGAGTTCAACAGTGCACTCTTAATACCCAGAGTTCAACAGTGCCAGACGAACATAAAACATCACTCGGAGCTTCTCTGTTAACCTGAATTTTTTCAAGTCTGTCATTCGTCTCCCCTCTTCAACTCTCTTATTTTTACTCGCATAGATGAGTTCACTCACTCGTTCCCCTCTGACACTTACTTTCTTTCTTTCTCTCTCTCTCTCTCTCTCTCTCTCTCTCCCATTATTTGTCTTTGTATATATTTACCCTTGTGTATGTACCCCCTCTCCTTCGTTACTCCCTTTATCCGTCTCCCTCTCTTTTTCCCCTCTCTCCATCCCCCCTTTTATTCGCCTCCCTCTCGCATCCTTCTCTCCCACTCCCCCTCCCCTCCTCCTCCCCTTCCTCCTCCTCTCCTCCTCCTCCTCCTCCTCCTCCTCCTCCTCCTCCTTCTCTTCCTTCCTCCTCCTCCTCCTCCTCCTCCCCCCCCTTTCACATTTTCCTGACTCATCAGTTTCCCCATCTCTTGAGCCAAGTTGCATAATTTAACTCTGCACACCGTTGCCTGCACTCCTTGCTCCCTTCCTCCCTCCCTCCCTCCCTCCCATCCTCCCTCACTCCCTCCCACCCTCACTCCTTCCCTCCCTCACTCCTCTTCCAACATTAACCTCCAGTATACTGAGCATAACACATGTTCATGACAGTTCCACCATCACATGTTCATGACAGTTCCACCATCACATGTTCATGACAGTTCCACCATCACATGTTCATGACAGTTCCACCATCACATGCTCATGACAGTTCCACCATCACATGTTCATGACAGTTCCACCATCACATGCTCATGACAGTTCCACCATCACATGCTCATGACAGTTCCACCATCACATGTTCATGACATTTCCACCATCACATGTTCATGACAGTTCCACCATCACATGTTCATGACAGTTCCACCATCACATGTTCATGACAGTTCCCCCATCACATGTTAATGACAGTTTCACCATCACATGTTCATGACAGTTCCACCATCACATGTTCATGACAGTTCCACCATCACATGTTCATGACAGTTCCACCATCACATGCTCATGACAGTTCCACCATCACATGTTCATGACAGTTCCACCATCACATGTTCATGACAGTTCCACCATCACATGTTCATGACAGTTCCACCATCACATGTTCATGACAGTTCCACCATCACATGTTCATGACAGTTCCACCATCACATGTTCATGACAGTTCCACCATCACATGTTCATGACAGTTCCACCATCACATGCTCATGACAGTTCCACCATCACATGCTCATGACAGTTCCACCATCACATGCTCATGACAGTTCCACCATCACATGCTCATGACAGTTCCACCATCACATGTTCATGACAGTTCCACCATCACATGTTCATGACAGTACCACCATCACATGTTCATGACAGTTCCACCATCACATGTTCATGACAGTTCCACCATCACATGTTCATGACAGTTCCACCATCACATGTTCATGTACAGTTCCACCATCACATGTTCATGACAGTTCCACCATCACATGCTCATGACAGTTCCACCATCACATGCTCATGACAGTTCCACCATCACATGCTCATGACAGTTCCACCATCACATGTTCATGACAGTTCCACCATCACATGTTCATGACAGTTCCACCATCACATGTTCATGACAGTTCCACCATCACATGTTCATGACAGTTCCACCATCACATGTTCATGACAGTTCCACCATCACATGTTCATGACAGTTCCACCATCACATGTTCATGAGAGTTCCACCATCACATGTTCATGACAGTTCCACCATCACATGTTCATGACAGTTCCACCATCACATGTTCATGACAGTTCCACCATCACATGTTCATGACAGTTCCACCATCACATGCTCATGACAGTTCCTCCATCACATGCTCATGACAGTTCCACCATCACATGCTCATGACAGTTCCACCATCACATGTTCATGACATGTAAACAGCCTATCCAGAGGCTGTTTCAAACTGCGCGGCACTATGGTGCTGCCCTCTATAGGCCTATCAAGGTCGGGCTGGTCAGCCATGCTTCTCTCTCACTTACACGGCCTACCTCACTGAAGCAGCATCTCCCCCCTTGCTGGCTCCCGGTCCCCTCACGCTCTGTCCCCGTGTACACCTACACCTTGCCATTAATAAACTGAGTCTAGTCATCGGCCGTATCTCTGCACCTACGCTACCATTCTACTGCCCAAAGTAAGCAGCCAAGAAGATAGACTTAACAGTGGTGACAGCAGTGGTTCACGGCAGAGTGTAGTGTAGGGGACCCACCGCACAGTCGATCATCCGACCAAGCCAGTCATATCCAGGTCATCTGCTGGCTTATCGCATCATCCGTAGCTTCTAGCGTCTCGTGGGTGCCTGAGTCAGAGCATTTTCCACGATTTTTTCCTCAAAATCGGGACATAGGGCGTCATCTCCAGCTCTCCAGCCTGAAGCAGTCACGTGTGGGTTCATCTCCTACTCTACAACTCTCCAGCATTCTCCTACACCCTTCTGCATCCAGCAGCATCTCTACGCCCTTCCTACAGCTACAAGAGACGCGAGTTGAGATCGTTTCGGGTGTTGGTGTTGTGTCCACGAGTGTCTACCTCAGGCTGCCCTGCCTGCCTACCTCACACCACCAACCACCTACTCTCCACTACTTGCTACGTTTCTACGCTCCCTATATCCAGCTCGTCGCCTGTGTGTTGTTTTCTCCGAGTTCCTAAAGAAGCCAGCCTGGCTTGACCACGTGGGAACCCATCGTGGTTGTCCCAAGCCAAGCCAAGCCAAGCCAAGCCAGGCGACTGCAGTGTTCCCAGCACCTCGTTCCTGCGTCCTTCAATCTTCACCCTCCATCCAGCTTCAGCAAGTTCTACGTCCTTTCCCGTTCTTCCCAAGCCTTGCACAATCTTTCCTACGCCACTGGAGACCCCATAGAAGCCTACAAGTGTTTATAGTGTGTGTACCGCCGCATCCAGCCACCAGTACACACCAGGAGTTTCAGTATCTGCCTACTTGCTTCTAACCCCCCATCTACAATCAAAGTTAAGTAAACAGTGACTTGTCTAGCATTTCCTAAGAATTTGTGACATTATTTAATTGCCCTGCACCAAGTACAGTATCACTGAAGCCCATACTTTCAGTGAATTTTTCAGCAACATTGTTGCACTTTGCAAGCTCAATTTTTTTTTTTTGCATTTTAAATCCTAGTGCATTATTTCTGCACATAGCCTCTCACCTAATTATTAATTTGGTCCTGCTCAAAGTTGTTCCTGCTCAAAGTTGTTCATTGTGCTACCCATATATATATATGTACGTATATATATTCTTTTTAATTGCAAGTTACATCTGTCTGCTATTATTTTGATTGTTGCATCTGCAAGCTAGCCACAAATTGTTGACAACCTTGCACAGTTCTGATGTGTTAGTGTGTTCAAAGTGTTATTTTAATACTTGCCAGTGTCAGTTTTATTCTGCTTGAATTCAACAACTTGTGACTAGACACCTACATTTTCTCCAGTGTCTCAATTTAATTTTTTTTTCCTCCATATTATTTCTTTGCCATATTTTTGTTTAGGCACATTCACCTGTGTTTTGCATTCTGTTAATGTTTATGCCTTGTCATTGAGTGATTTATCAGTCCCTGTTATTGAATTTTCAGGAACCTGCTTATTTGCCATTATTGCAATAATTAATTACCTGTGAAATTCCATACTTTTGCACCAGAATTTACTTAGCAATTTTTTTTTTCTTGTGTCAGTGTATACTCATTTTGCCACCTGTAACTTTTTGCCCCTATTATTATTAATTTTCATCATTTTGCCCTTTTACTCATTGCCTTTTTATGTGAAATTCAGTACTTCTTGATACAGTAAATTTTTGTGACTGTTTTTATTCCATTGAAGACTGATTTTATTAATTGTTTTGCCACCTTACCTTGCTGCAAGTGAATTCATATTTTTCTTTGCCATACCTAATTGCAACTGCCAGCACCTGCAACATTTTGCTGTGTGTTGAGCAAGCCTGCACTGCAGTACATTGTATGTAATACCCAGTTTTCATTTTAATTTGCAAACTTTTGTTAATTCCGCTACTTGTTACAGTTCATTCATTTTCATGCAATTTTCTTGCCAGTTATCTCTGCTTTTGTTCTGTGTACACCACAGCAAATAATTCACTTGTATCCAAAATTCACCTTGAGTTTCAGAGTGTACCATTCTTTTTTTTTGATGTAATTCACGCATTTGTTAACAAATAAGCAGTTTTTTCAGTAACACCGTGTTGTGTCCTCTCTGACTCTGTGTTGAGTTCTCGCCGTTTGCATATCAATTCTTGCTTTGATCCCTTTCCCTTTCTCCGTGCCTTATTTTGTGCTTATAACTGACGCTATGACTCAGACACGCAGTGGCCGTCACGATGCCCAAGCTTCTGCCGCAGATGGCACTGATGCCTCTCCTGTTAGGTCCCATCAGGGGGAGGATGGCGCCTCCATAACAATTGGCCAGGCAGTAGCCCATGTCGCGGCCTCGAATGGCCACGAATGTCATCCCCGCCCGTCCCTTTTGTTCGATGGTCGCGCCAGTATGTTGGAGACTTGGTTCAAATCGGTCGAGACGACAGTTAAGGGACGAACCGATAACCCCACTGACGCGCACTATGTAAACACTGCCGCGGTGGCTGTGAACACATCCCTAAGTGTTATCACTTCCTTCTTAGACTTGGTGGAAGTGCGTGATTTGCAGTCATGGCCCAAGCTCAAGGAAGCATTCCGTAATTACTTCCGGCGCAGGCATCAGAGCCATTACCTTGACATTATCACGAGCGTCATGAATGAGTGTCAATCCCCGGATGAAAGCCCCCTCGCTTGTGTCTGTCGGTTCCAGCGAGCATCGTTAGATTTTATTGACATTATGAAGGATAGCAAGTGGGTCACTAGTGATGGTAGTATAAAACTCGAAGACATCATCCCCATGATCGTCGGAGGCGTCATGCGGAGAGATGCCCCACTCCATCTCCATGATAGGATTGACGAATTAGGGCTTGGCCCCAAGGAACACATCCTGGGCGCCTTTAATGCTATCGATAAAATTAAACATGTTCATGACAGTTCCACCATCACATGTTCATGACAGTTCCACCATCACATGTTCATGACAGTTCCACCATCACATGTTCATGACAGTTCCACCATCACATGTTCATGACAGTTCCACCATCACATGTTCATGACAGTTCCACCATCACATGTTCATGACAGTTCCACCATCACATGTTCATGACAGTTCCACCATCACATGTTCATGACAGTTCCACCATCACATGTTCATGACAGTTCCACCATCACATGTTCATGACAGTTCCACCATCACATGTTCATGACAGTTCCACCATCACATGTTCATGACAGTTCCACCATCACATGTTCATGACAGTTCCACCATCACATGTTCATGACATTTCCACCATCACATGTTCATGACAGTTCCACCATCACATGTTCATGACAGTTCCACCATCACATGTTCATGACAGTTCCACCATCACATGTTCATGTCAGTTCCACCATCACATGTTCATGACAGTTCCACCATCACATGTTCATGACAGTTCCACCATCACATGTTCATGACAGTTCCACCATCACATGTTCATGACAGTTCCACCATCACATGTTCATGACAGTTCCACCATCACATGTTCATGACAGTTCCACCATCACATGTTCATGACAGTTCCACCATCACATGTTCATGACAGTTCAATCACATGTTCATGACAGTTCAATCACATGTTCATGGCAGGTCCATCACATGTACATCGCCTCGTACACCACTAACTTCCATAACCTGCTTATAAAGAACAACTTTTCTCTTAAGACACTTAATTTATTACACCCAGAAAGTTGTATGTACGAGAGGTGTACACTACACCAGGACTATCACAGCTGTTACACTTGTTCTGTACGTCCCGACAGTGACACACTAGTGATCGTGGGTGCAGGGCGTACAGTGATAGTTTATTACGTACCCAGTGTAACAGGACCTCGACTCTTCAATGCCCTCCCTTGGTGATTAAAGGGAATTACCAACAGACCCCTGGCTGTCTTCAAGAGTGATCTTGATAAGCTTCTCAAATCAATTACTGATAAACCAGGCTGTGGGCTGCCTGCGGTTTGGAATCTGGTCTGGGACCGGGCCGCAGGGGCGATGACCCCCGGAAACTGTAGAAGGTCAATCATATAGTATTCTATTAAAGTCTTCAACAACCTGATGGATGAACCTCTGCGTGTATGTCCTCTGTCACTCTCACCCCTTGCTGATTTAGGAGTCATCACCCCATCAACCCGGTCCCAACACAGGCCAGTCACACCGCATGTATCACCCCTCCGTCCGTCCGTCCGTCTCTGTCTCTGTCTCTGTCTCTCTCTCTCTCTCTCTCTCTCTCTCTCTCTCTCTCTCTCTCTCTGCTCTCTGTATCTCTCTCTCTCTGTCTCTCTGTCTCTCTCTCTCTCTCTCTCTCTCTCTCTCTCTCTCTCTCTCTCTCTCTCTCTCTCATAAGAAAAATTCCCTCAGAGATCTTGTTTCCCACTTTTATTTCTCAGTCGTATGTCCTACACAGACAAGAACATAAATCATACCACTGTAACATCCTTTGTTGACGTCACCAGAATCTCCGTGAGTGACGTCAGTCGTTGGCACAGTGACTCTTCAGGTGACATGTAAATCACGTCTTCCAGTGGACCTCAGACAACAATGTGAGTTTTAACGAGGACGAGTAAGAGTAGGACTGTAACAGAGTACAAGACAAACTTAAATCAGTCAATAGAGCGAACGTTCCATGTGTGAAACGTGGGAGTGATCTCACAAGACTGGATAACTAGAACTTTCAAGATAAGAGATGCTGAGCCAGTGATCATACTCTAAAGTCACTTGTTCTCTCCAGGCTGGAATACTGTTGTATACTGACCACCACCTTCAAAACAGACTGCTGAGCTGGAAAACGTACAGAGAATTTCACTGTCGTATACATTCAATCAAACACCCGAACTACTGGGAATGCTTGAAATATCTTTAACTGTATTCCTTGGAACGTAGGCGAGAAAGGTACATCATAATTTACACATGGAAAATCCTAGAGTGATTTGTCCCAATCCTACACACTGAAATCACTCCGTATGACAACGAGAAATTTGACAGATGGTGCAAAATCCCTCCATTAAAAAGCAGGGGCGCGACGAGCACACTAAGAGAAAACTTGGCGAGCGTCAGAGGTCCCCGACTCTTCAATAGAGCCCGGTACATACTGCCAGCCTACGCAGCGAAACCAGAGCCCAATGTACACTGTCAGCCTGCACACCCAATCAATAGAGCTTAGTACATACTGCCAGACGACACTTGAATCAATACAGCCCGGTAAACACTGCCAGCCCACACAGCCAATCAAAAGACCAGTACGCACAGCTAATCAATAGAGACCAGTACACAGTGCCAAGTCATACCAGCCAATCAACAGAGCCCGGTACACACAGCCAATCAACAGAGCCCGGTACACACAGCTAATCAACAGACCCAGTACTAATCAATAGCCCAGTACACAGGTAATATAGCCCAGTACACACAGCCAGTCAACTCTAAGGTAATTCATACCAGGCATACACACACACGACCGTGCCAGGCCTACTCCACACCATGTGCAACTCCACACCACGTCAACTCATGCAGCAACTGAAAAAGTGCAAAGTACCACTAGCACGAGCCCTCAGTATTCTTTGGAGAAATACCGGAGGCCTTAAAGAGTGTAGACATAGTTTCTTTGCATACGGGAGGTAGTAAAGCACTAGTTAAAAATTATAGACCAGTAGCCATAACTTCCCACATCATAAAAGTCTTCAAGAGAGTGATGAGATGTCAAATTATAAACTCTATGGAACAACATAACCTACATAACAAACCAGGGTGGATTTAGAGCAGGAAGATAATGCCTGTCACAGCTACTAAACCACTATGACAGAATTACGAAAGCATTGAAAAATCGAAAAGCAGATGTGGTATACACAGATTTCGCAAAGGGCGTTTGACAAGTGTGATCATGGGTGACTACACAAACTGGAGGTGTTAGGTATAACGGGGAAAGTAGGCAAATCTATCTTCAATTTTCTGACAAACAGAACACAAAGAGAAGCAGTTAACAAGAGCAAAATCCAGCATTTGCAAAGTTAAAAGCTCAATACACCAAGGCACTGTCCTGGTACCTCTACTGTTTCTTATCCTCATAGCAGGCAAATAAAAACACCCGTCACAGTTACGTATCATCATTTGCAGACGATACCAAAAGAATGAAAACCACCTCGGAAGAAGACACGAAAAAAATGCACTGGAGAACAACATGGCGTTAAATAATGACAAGTTCCAACTACTTAGAAATGGACAGAATGAAGAACTCAAGAGTAAGGGAGACTATATACCAAACGCAAGATCACCAAACACAGCGAAAGATACATGTGAAACACCTGGGAGTAATAATGTCAGCTGATCTGTCAAAGAACACAAAAAAGCAAACATCACGAAAGTCGGGAAATTGACGGGGGTTGGATCATGAGAACTTTCAAAACAACAGAAATAGTACCGATGATGACACTTTCAAACCGCTTGAGCTCTCTCGTTTAGAATACTGTTCAGTGTTGACGGACCCGTTCAGGCAAAAGAAATATCAGAGCTGGAATAAAAGCAGAGATAGTTTAAGGCCTACATAGAGCCAATAAAGAGTTTAAATTACTGGGAACGCCTTAAAGTCCTAAATATGTACTCATTGGCGCAGAGGAGACATAGATACATGATAATATATATCTGGAAGGCACTTGAGGGTCTGGTCCTAAATCTGCACACTGCCATAACAACATACTGGAGTGAGAGATATGGGAAAATGAGTAAAATAATCTCAGTGAAAACCATGGGCACCGTGGGTACAATAAGGGAACATTCATGGTTCCAGATATCACAAACACTGCTGGAACAAGTGTAGAAGTTTTCAAGAGGAAACTGGGCAAGTATCGTCACCAGGAGACAGATCAACCAGGCAATGATGGATATGAGGGGCTGCAGGCCACCAGCAGCAACAGCCTGATTGACCATGCTAGCACCAGACGAGCCTGGCTCAAGACCGGGCTCCGAGAAAACTCTCGAAAGCCAACAATGATGGTATGAGACAAAGGTGCCAACACTTGATAGTTTCAAAGATGCCAACAATGATAGTATCAAACAAAGGTGCCAACACTTGATAGTATCAAACAAAGGTGCCAACACTTGATTGTATCAAAGGTGCCAACAATAATAGTATCACACAATGATGCCAACACTGAGAGTATCAAAGGTGCCAACAATGATAGTATCAAAGGTGCCAACACTTGATAGTATCAAAGGTGCCAACAATGATAGTATCACACAAAGGTGCCAACACTGAGAGTATCAAAGTGCCAACAATGATAGTATCAAAGGTGCCAGCACTTGATAGTATCAAAGGTGCCAACAATGATAGTATCACACAAAGGTGCCAACACTGAGAGTATCAAAGGTGCCAACAATGATAGTATCAAAGGTGCCAACAATGATAGTATCACACAAAGGTGCCAACACTGAGAGTATCAAAGGTGCCAACACTGAGAGTATCAAAGGTGCCAACACTGAAAGTATCAAAGGTGCCAACACTGAGTGTATCAAAGAAAGGTTATTTATAAGAGAGGAGCCAAATGGCGTCTCACAACACACCAGGAAATATGATACTAAGATCACTACACCAACCTGTTACCCCACACTCACTCTGACAAGTTCAGTACCCATACCAGGAGGAAGAGGAGAGGAGGAGGAGGAAGAAAGATTTCTGAGGCAAGTAGAGAGGGAGGTATAAAGTCTATGGTGGACAGGTTGCGAGTTTCATTACTCGGGCGACTAGCGCTTTACTCTTGCTATTATCACTGGATTACCTCCACACATTTTCGTGGGTGTCACTGACCTCGCGGCCCGGTCCCAGATCAGTCCTTATCAATCAGGTTGTTGGTGCTAGCCGCACACACTCCAGTGTAAGTACCACAGTCCAGGTAATAAGAAACCTACTAAGAGTAACTTGTCAATCTTCCTATTAAAGACACATTTTCCTTAAAACCCGTAAGGTAAATAATTAAGGAAACGTGTTGAGTCTGGGGTCCCTTACACTTACTTCTCACTGCACAACTGCTTTTCACTGGGGGATATTCAAGTTTTTCCAATAATTTCTGAGCCTGACTGCATGTATACGAACAGTGAAGGTTCTCTGCACCTTCTCCAGGTCCATGATTTTGCATGTCTTAGAAGGAGCTGTTAGGGTACAGTAGTACTGAGCCTAGAGATAACTTAAAAAGTATCATCACTGGCTTGCCATCTCTTGCTTTGAAGGTTCTAGTTATCCAACCTATCATCATGCACACTATCTCCTGGCACCCTCCCTCATGCACACTAGCTCCTGGCACCCTCCATCATGCACAATAGCTCCTGGCACCCTCCATCATGCACACTAGCTCCTGGCACCCTCCCTCATGCATACTAGCTCCTGGCACCCTCCCTCATGCATACTAGCTCCTGGCACCCTCCATCATGCACACTAGCTCCTGGCACCTTCCATCATGCACACTAGCTCCTGGCACCCTCCATCATGCACACTAGCTCCTGGCACCCTCCATCATGCACACTAGCTCCTGGCACCCTCCATCATGCACACTAGCTCCTGGCACCCTCCATCATGCACACTAGCTCCTGGCACCCTCCATCATGCACACTAGCTCCTGGCACCCTCCCTCATGCATACTAGCTCCTGGCACCCTCCATCATGCACACTAGCTCCTGGCACCCTCCACCATGCACACTAGCTCCTGGCACCCTCCACCATGCACACTAGCTCCTGGCACCCTCCATCATGCACACTAGCTCCTGGCACCCTCCATCATGCACACTAGCTCCTGGCACCCTCCATCATGCACACTAGCTTCTGGCATCCTCCATCATGCACACTAGCTCCTGGCACCCTCCCTCATGCATACTAGCTCCTGGCACCCTCCCTCATGCACACTAGCTCCTGGCACCCTCCATCATGCACACTAGCTCATGGCACCTTCCATCATGCACACTAGCTCATGGCACCCTCCATCATGCACACTAGCTCCTGGCACCCTCCATCATGCACACTAACTCCTGGCACCCTCCATCATGCACACTAACTCCTGGCACCCTCCATCATGCACACTAGCTCCTGGCACCCTCCATCATGCACACTAGCTCCTGGCACCCTCCATCATGCACACTAGCTCCTGGCATCCTCCATCATGCACACAAGCTCCTGGCACCCTCCATCATGCGCACTATCTCCTGGCACTCTCCATCATGTACACTAGCTCCTGGCACCCTCCATCATGCACACTAGCTCCTGGCACCTTCCATCATGCACACTAGCTCCTGGCACCCTCCGTCATGCACACTAGCTCCTGGGACCCTCCATCATGCACACTAGCTCCTGGCACCCTCCATCATGCACACTAGCTCCTGGGACCCTCCATCATGCACACTAGCTCCTGGGACCCTCCATCATGCACACTAGCTCCTGGGACCCTCCATCATTCACACTAGCTCCTGGCACCCTCCGTCATGCACACTAGCTCCTGGCACCCTCCGTCATGCACACTAGCTCCTGGCACCCTCCATTATGCACACTAGCTCCTGGCACCTCCGTCATGCACACTAGCTCCTGGCACCCTCCGTCATGCACACTAGCTCCTGGCACCCTCCGTCATGCACACTAGCTCCTGGCACCCTCCGTCATGCACACTAGCTCCTGGCACCTTCCAGGCCATCACAGACATTACAGTCTTCCAATTTTTTTAAAGTGAAGTCACCAAGTAAGAGCACGTCTGAGACCAGGTGTTCAAGTCAGCCTTGGATCTTCAATACCCGAAGACAAGTAGCAGTAGCAGCAGGGGCAGCAGCAGTAGCAGCAGAGAGGTGCTTGTTGTTATACTGACAGTTCACTCTGACAGACTTAGTTCTGGTCGACTTACTGTCTGCCACAAGGTTTCCGCAGCAAGATACAATAAACAAGTTCATATACCGAGGCTTCTTAAAGGTAGGTTCTACCTGGTTCTTGCCCGGCCTCCCTCCTTCTCACTCAACACCACGCTAAATTAATTCAACATTTTCCCTTAGGTATTTTTTTCGATGTATTTTTCTCATTTTTTTTTTCTGGACGTGATGGAAAATATAATAGTGAAAGTGTGTGCGTGTGTGTGTGTGTGTGTGTGTGTGTGTGTGTGTGTGTGTGTGTGTGTGTGTGTGTGTGTGTGTGTGTGTGTGTGTGTGTGTGTGTGTGTGTGAAAACTCGCCGAGCTGCTCTCTCGGGGGTCGAGACTCCTGGCCTTATCATATCTGCCTCCACCACTGCCTCACCCACCCAGACTAAAGAAATACTTCCTAACATTCCAATGACTCATCAGTGTATTCAGTTTCCACCAGTGTCCTCCGAATTCTGATCCTCTTGATTCTGATCCTCTGGATTCTGATCCTCTGGATTCTGATCCTCTGGATTCTGATCCTCTTGATTCTGATCCTCTGGATTCAAACACTGTCCATTTTCAGTCCTATCCATTACTCCGACGACTCCGCATGACATACAAACTTGTGGTGAGAGGTAGGGGGCGTTGACCCCCAGAACACCCTCAAGGTATACTCCGGTATACTACAGGTATACTCCAGGTATACAGAAGACCAAGTAAAACAAGATGGACAGGTTTTAAGTCACACTCCAGCAATTACACCACTACCACCATGATCACTGCTGACACCACTACCACCATGATCACTGCTGACACCACTACCACCATGATCACTGCTGACACCACTACCACCATGATCACTGCTGACACCACTACCACCATGATCACTGCTGACACCACTACCATGATCACTGCTGACACCACTACCACCATGATCACTGCTGCTGACACCACTATCACCATGATCACTGCTGACACCACTACCATGATCACTGCTGACACCACTACCACCATGATCACTGCTGATGACACCACTACCACCATGATCACTGCTGATGACACCACTACCACCATGATCCCTGCTGATGACACCACTACCACCATGATCACTGCTGATGACACCACTACCACCTTGATCACTGCTGATGACACCACTACCACCATGATCACTGCTGATGACACCACTACCACCATGATCACTGCTGATGACACCACTACCATGATCACTGCTGATGACACCACTACCACCATGATCACTGCTGATGACACCACTACCATGATCACTGCTGATGACACCACTACCACCATGATCACTGCTGATGACACCACTACCACCATGATCACTGCTGATGACACCACTACCACCATGATCACTGCTGATGACACCACTACCACCATGATCACTGCTGATGACACCACTACCACCATGATCCTGCTGATGACACCACTACCACATGATCACTGCTGATGACACCACTATTACCATGATCACTGCTGATGACACCACTACCACAATGATCACTGCTGATGACACCACTACCACCATGATCACTGCTGATGACACCACTACCACCATGATCACTGCTGATGACACCACTACCACCATGATCACTGCTGATGACACCACTACCACCATGATCACTGCTGATGACACCACTACCACCATGATCACTGCTGATGACACCACTACCACCTTGATCACTGCTGATGACACCACTACCACCATGATCACTGCTGATGACACCACTACCACCATGATCACTGCTGATGACACCACTACCACCATGATCACTGCTGATGACACCACTACCATGATCACTGCTGATGACACCACTACCACCATGATCACTGCTGATGACACCACTACCATGATCACTGCTGATGACACCACTACCACCATGATCACTGCTGATGACACCACTACCACCATGATCACTGCTGATGACACCACTACCACCATGATCACTGCTGATGACACCACTACCACCATGATCACTGCTGATGACACCACTACCACCATGATCACTGCTGATGACACCACTACCACAATGATCACTGCTGATGACACCACTACCACCATGATCGCTGCTGATGACACCACTACCACCATGATCACTGCTGATGACACCACTACCACCATGATCGCTGCTGATGACACCACTACCGCCATGATCACTGCTGATGACACCACTACCACCATGATCACTGCTGATGACACCACTACCACCATGATCACTGCTGATGACACCACTATTACCATGATCACTGCTGATGACACCACTACCACCATGATCACTGCTGATGACACCACTACCACCATGATCACTGCTGATGACACCACTACCACCATGATCGCTGCTGATGACACCACTACCACCATGATCACTGCTGATGACACCACTACCACCATGATCGCTGCTGATGACACCACTACCACCATGATCACTGCTAATGACACCACTACCACCATGATCACTGCTGATGACACTACTACCACCATGATCACTGCTGATGACACCACTACCACCATGATCACTGCTGATGACACTACTACCACCATGATCACTGCTGATGACACCACTACCACCATGATCACTGCTGATGACACTACTACCACCATGATCACTGCTGATGACACCACTACCACCATGATCACTGCTGATGACACCACTACCACCATGATCACTGCTGATGACACCCTACCACCATGATCACTGCTGATGACACCACTACCATGATCACTGCTGATGACACCACTACCACCATGATCACTGCTGATGACACCACTACCACCATGATCACTGCTGACACCACTACCACCATGATCACTGCTGGCACCACTACCACCATGATCACTGCTGACACCACTACCACCATGATCACTGCCAGCAGTGATATTTCACCATTATAATGATAGATCACTTAACACTACTCTGATAGATCACTTAACACTACCCTGATAGATCACTTAACACTACCCTGACAGATCACTCAAGGTTCTTAACATAAGAACCCATGTTAAACCTATACAACACTTAAGAACTACCTGCATACCGTAATTTACCTGTAGTCAAATTGCAGGTCACGCCCCTCCAGTCTAGTCCTAGACTAGGCCTACTTCATGCTAACTTGCTAAAAAAAAAAGTATTTGGCTGGAGCCTCGAGCAACCAACGTAGACATCACAGTGTGGTTAATCAGAAACCAACATGAGTGAACCTGGCAAGTTCTGTCTTTTAGATACTTCAGAGGTCTGTTGCTAGTTCTACTTGAGTAATGAAGGGAGGGTGTTGAAAAGTCTTGGTCCCTTTACACTTATTGTGTAGCTCCCTCAGTGTACTCACTGCAATCCTGTTTTCCGTTTATAAAATGGCTATAATCATAAACATAATTTTTAAATGGATGGACCGGTTAGCCAGTGGAAGGCCTCGGTCAGATGATAAATAGCGGGTCATCATATAACTATGACCCGCGTCAGGAAACACTTGTCCTGTTTCCTGACAAACTTTACCTAACTTAACCTAACCTAGCCTAACCTACCTTTACCTAACCTAACCTTACCTGACCTAATCTAAGCTAACCTGCTTCCCACGAGAGGTATTCTGCACTATGTACCGAGCCTCTCACTGCACTAGGCAGTGATATCAATGTGATGAGTTGCGAGAATCCCTTCAGAATGTCTACAGTCCAAGAAGTACAGCTTAACAGACTTGAGGAGCTCTCAATAATACAGTTTATGTGGACTGAATACAAACATTATCACGAAACTTAAAATAACAAGAACAAGGTTGTAAATGTTATGATGATACCGACAAACTGTGAAAAAGAACATATATGTACAGTTCAGGATATTTATTAAATAAATATCCTGACTGTACACAAGTGACCCTTTTCTAACAAGAATAATTAAAAAAAATATTAACTGGTAATGTCAAGATTCGTGTAGCAGTTGTGAGAGGTTGCATAGGTACCCGGGTGATTATAAACACCATGAGACAGAACCTGGGAAATGTGGAGACAAGAAACATTGTTATATGTGAATGGTTTGACCGGACAATTGTATTGGGGCTCAGTACTATAGACAGATGAACCAGTTAATTCTTACCTAGTACTGTAGCACTAGTAAAACAAGAGATATATACCAGTAGGACAGCTACTGTACATGTGTATACAGAGGAGAGCTAGTAAACACAGGCTGGTATACAAATGAGGGCTAAAATACATAGGTTTTTATTAAGCACTAATCGCGAACGAGCGACACAATATTCAAAATAACCACAGGGGGAGTTGAATGATAGGTCTAGGCCTCTCGTGTTGCAATCAACACATCAGGAGCTTGCAACGTTGCAGAAACAGAGCAGGAAATCCAGGAAGATCCTTCATATGAATGGCTCTCTCCTGGAGAGCCATTCACATGAAGGGATCTTCCAGGATTTCCTGCTGTTTCTGCAACGTTGCAAGCTCCTGATGTGTTGACTGCAACACGAGAGGCTTAGAGCTATCATTCAACTTCCCCTGTGGTTATTTTGAATAAGTATATATGGAGTGCAAGGAACAATACTCACCACTATCATCTCGGAAGGCTCCAGTATAAGACACTCATTGCCTCTCCTGCCTCCGCCTCCTGACCGCTTGCCGAAGCTGTGGAGAGAGAGAGAGAACATTATTATATATTATTATTATAATCAAATAGAAGAGAGAGAACATTAGGTGACAACACTTCAACATCTGCCTTGCCTCAATACCTGCCTTGCCTCGACACCTGCCTCGCCTCAACACCTGCCTCGTCTCGACACCTGCCTTGCCTCAACACCTGCCTTGCCTCAACATCTTTCTTGTCTCAACACCTGCCTTGCCTTAACACCTGCCTTGCCTCGACACCTGCCTCGCCTCGACACCTGCCGTGCCTCAACACCTGCCTTGCCTCAACATCTTCCTTGTCTCAACACCTGCCTTGCCTCGACAGCTGCCTTGCCTCAACACTTGCCTTGCCTTAACACCTGCCTCGCCTCAACACCTGCCTTGCCTCGACAGCTGCCTTGCCTCAACACCTGCCTTGCCTCAACACCTGCCTCGCCTCAACACCTGCCTTGCCTCGACAGCTGCCTTGCCTCGACAGCTGCCTTGCCTCAACACCTGCCTCGCCTCGACACCTGCCTCGCCTCGACACCTGCCTCGCCTCGACACCTGCCTTGCCTCAACATCTGCCTCGCTACATAATGACCAATGCAACACTTTAGACACAAGACAACCCTTCAAGGGGGGTGCTGTGATGCTCATAGGTTCTTGATCCAATCAAATGAAGTTACGCTCTCTTTCCTCGGATGAAACCTGGTTACCTCCTATTCCCTCAGGTACTGTAAATCCTTTCCCCAACAACAAGTGCAGTAAGTCCTACGACCTTGGTGTCGAGAGTCTCAATACTCTCGGAGCCCGGCCTTTGGCCAGGCTCGTGTGGTGCTTGCCTGGTCAACCAGGCTGCTGCTGCTGGAGGCCCACTGCCCCACATATCCATCACAGCCTGGATGATCTGGCGCGTGGTGAAGATACTTGTCCAGTTTCCTCTTGAAGACTTCTACACTTGTTCCAGCAGTGTTTCGGATATCTTCTGGTAAGATGTTGAATAATCTGGGACCCCGGATGTTGATACAGTGTTCCCTTATTGTGCGCACTGTTCCCCTACTTTTCACTAGGTTTATTTTACACTTCCTTCCATATCTCTCACTTCAGTATGTTATGGCAATATGCAGATTTGGGACCAGGTCCTCAAGTACTTTCCAGGTATATATAATCATGTATCTCTCCTCCGCTCCAGTGAGTACCTGAGATGATGAAGCAGCATCATGTCTTAGCGAGAATCCTCCTGAAAGCAGTGACCCTGCCATCACAGTCTCTGTTGTTAATACTACACAGCACATTACAGAGGACACACCTTCTCAAATCCAACCACCAATATTTGTCTAACCTATTTTTACACTCCTCAAGTAATAGCTTTTATAACCTTTTACTCATGTGTATGTTGATTGATCTACCATATTTGTATTACTACTACTACCACTAGTATTACACCTCACTCTAAGCCTATTTATACCCTCTGTGTCCATGTATTGTTTGCAACGGCTTGAAAAAGCTCATGGAGAGCGAAACGTTGCCACAATAAAAATGTCACATTAGTTGCACTTGTGTCCTTTACTTAACAATCTGCGAATGAAACAGTAAAGTCTTTTAATGGGGTAAGATCCTGCAGTGCGCTCCTTGATCTTCTTATTGAAGCACAGCCTTGTAAACACCGGCTGCCTGCAGCCACACACACACACACACACACACACACACACAAAAAAAAAAAAAAAAAAAAAAAAAACAGGCCTAGTGTCTAATCGACATGTGCCTAGGACAAAATGGTAACTAACATACACGCGAGAGTTGAAGCACCTGACTGCGGGTTGTGGCAGCTGTGAAGTGGAAATAAGGCAGGAGTGGAAGATGGCATAGAAAGGAGCTATGTAGGAGAGACTGAAGGAGAGAGAGGAAAGTTGAGTGAGGAACAGGAGGGGGAACACGAGGAGGCTATAATATAGAGTGGGGATATACCTTTGAAGAGTTTCGAGAGTTTAACTACTCTGGGAGCCCGGCCCGGAGGGGAAGCTTCATTCCACTATGCTCACACTTGTCGAGGCATCATTGGTAAAATACCTTGAGTGAAGGGCACGGCAATAACAAGGACGCTAAGAGATGATTCGAGGGACACACCACTTTCCAACACCCATTCAAGGCAGTGTTTAGCCAGGCTGTGGTTAAACACCGCCTGGGCGCAGTATTTAACCAGCAGGTTGCTCCAACAGTCTGACTGATTGATGAGTAAGACACGTGTACACTCTCCCAACTCATCAACAGCAACATGCGACAGTTGGGTACCTTCATTGTTGAAAAGTTTCGCCTACGTGTTAGGCTTCTTCAGTTAAATACAAAGAATGGATTGTAGGCAGCAGAAGTGACGAGATCAAGATGATGTAATCAGTCCATCAACCTTGGAGAAACAGTGTGAGGTGGTCAGTCCCTCAGCCTGGAGAAGAGTTCAGCGCAATGGTCTGTAAGAATGTGCAGCTGAAGCCTGAGAACGGATTCTTAAATACTGTCTAAGGTGAGGTGGAAGGTCTCGAAGACGCTGCAGGTGACAGGATTCACTAGAAGGTAGAAGTTAAGGGAGGGAGGAGCACTGCAGCAAGCCTACTGGTCCATGCCAGGCAAGTTCCTCCTCCTCACTCATAACTAGTAAACAAGCGATGAAGAATTAAAGACGTTCTCTGTACCAAGATACCGTTGTGTTGCTGTCTCAGCTGTGTTGATAATGGTGCAAAATATCAATCAGATTGTGTTCCATGTGTGAACCAACGTCTGTGGTCCATCGCTGTTTATGGTCCATGTGTGAACCAATGTCTGTGGTCCATGTATGAACCAACGTCTGTGGGCCATGTGTGAACCAACGTCTGTGGTCCATGTGTGAACCAACGTCTGTGGTCCATTGTTCATTGTGAATGTGTGAACCAATGTCTGTGATCCGTCGTTGTTCTTGGCCCATGTGTGAACCAACGTCTGTGGGCCATGTGTGAACCAACGTCTGTGGTCCATGTGTGAACCAACGTCTGTGGTCCATTGTTCATTGTGAATGTGTGAACCAATGTCTGTGATCCGTCGTTGTTCTTGGCCCATGTGTGAACCAACAGCTGTGGTCCATCACTGTCTTCAAGAATTTCTTGTAGACAGTAGACCGGTCCGCGTATCACCCCAAGTAGACCGGTCCGAGGATAACCCCAGTGGACCTGGGGATCATCACCCTAGTGGTCCGATCCAGAACTCACAAGAAACGACCAAGAAGTATGTGAGGAGCTCAACATGAGATTTAAGGAAATATTTACAGTGGAGACAGGAAGGACTCCGGGAAGTCAGAATAGGGAGGTACACCAACAAGGGATATACCAACAAGTGCTGGATGAAATACACACAATCGAGGTGAAGAAGCTGCTAAGTGAACTTGATATCTCAAAGGTGGTGGGACTGGACATCTCTCCGTGGGTCCTTAGAGAGGGAGCAGAGATGCTGTGTGTGCCACTAACAACAGTCTTCAACACATCCATCGAAACTGGGCAACTACCTGAGGTATGGAAGATGGCAAATGTAGTTCCCATTTTTAAGAAAGGAGAGACACGAAGCACTAAATTACAGACCAGTGTCACTGACGTGCATAGTATGCAAAGCCATGGAGAAGATTATCAAGAGAGTGATGGAGAACCTGGAATGGAACAAGCTTATAAACGACAACCAGCATGGATTCAAGGAAGGAAAATCCTGTGTCACAAACCTATTGGAGTTTTATGACAAGGTAATAGAAGTACGACACGCGAGAGAGGGGTGGGTAGATTGCATTTTCTTGGACTGCAAGGAGGCCTTCAATACAGTTCCTCACAAGAGATTAGTGCAAAATCTAGAGGATCAGGCACACATAACAGGAAGGGCACTGCAGTAGATCAGAGAATATCTGACAGGAAGGCAACAATGAGTCATGGTACGTGACGAGGTGTCAAAGTGACGAGCGGAGTTCTACAGGGGTCAGTCCTAGGACCAGTGCTAGTTTTCGTATACGTGAATGACATGACGGAAGGGATAGACTCAGAAGTGTCCCTGTTTGCAGATGGTGTAAAGTTAATGAGAAGAATTAAATCGGATGAGGATCAAGCAGGACTACAAAAAGACCTAGACAGGCTGGAAGCCTGGTCCAGCAACTGGCTCCTTGAATTTAACTCCGCCAAATGCAAAGTCATGAAGATCGGGGAAGGGCAAAGAAGACCGCAGACAGAGTATAGGCTAGGTGGCCAAAGACTGCAAACTTTACTTAAGGAAAAGGATCTTGGGGTGAGTATAATACCGAGCACATCTCCTGAGGCGCACATCAACCAGATAACTGCTGTAGCATATGGGCGCCTTGTAAACCTAAAAATAGCGGTCCGACACCTCAGTAAGGAATCGTTCAAGACTCTGTACACCGTGTACGTCAGGCCCATATTGGAGTATATAGCACCAGTTTGCAACCCACACCTGGTCAAGCACATCAAGAAATTAGAGAAAGTGGAAAGGTTTGCAACAAGACTAGTCCCGGAGATAAGGGAAATGTTCTACAAAAGAAAGGTTAAGGAAATTCGACCTGACGACACTGGAGGACAGGAGGGATAGAGGAGACATGATAATAACATATGAAATACTGAGAGGAACTGACAAGGTGGACAGGGACAGAATGTTTCAAAGATGTGACACAGCAACAAGGGGTCACAACTGGAAGTTGAAAACCTAGACGAGTCACAGGGATGTTAGGAAGTATTTCTTCAGCCATTAAGTTTTCAGGAAGTGGAACAACCTGGAGAGTGATGTAGTAGAGGCAGGATCCATACACAGCTTTAAGAAGAGGTATGATAAAGCTCTTGGAGCAGGGAGAGAGTGGACCTAGTAGCGACCAGTGAAGAGGTGGGGCCAAGAGCTGTGAATCGACCCCTGCAACCACAATTAGGTGAGTACAACTTGGTACACCTGTGACCTGACTAACTTGAATGTAACCTGTGACCTGGCAGTGACCCGACTGACATTGTGACCTGACTGGTTTCAATGATGTGATGACCTCGTACATCTCACCTCCCTCCCCCCCTCATCCCACGCTCCCCCCTCCCTCCCTCTCCCTCCTTTCTCACCTCCTCCCACTCTCCCTCCCTCCCTCCTCACCTCTTCCCGCTCTCCCACCCACCCTCTCCTCCTTCCTTCCTCCCTCTTCCCACCTCTCCCTCTCCTTCCCTCCCCCTCTCCCACCTCCTCCTCCCCTCTTCCTTTCCACCTCTCCTCTCCCTTCCTTTTCCACCCTCCTCCTCTTACTCCTCCTTCCCACCCTCCTCCTCTCTCCCTCTTACCTTCCTCCCTCTCCACCTCCTCCCTCTCTCCTCTTACCTTCCTCCTTCCCACCTCCCTCCCTCTCTCCCTCTTACCTTCCTCCCTCTTCCCACTCTCCCTCTTCCTTCCTCCCTCCCCTCTCCCTCTTACCTCCTCCCCTCTTCCCCTCTCCCTCTTACCTTCCTCCCCTCTCTCCCCTCTACCTTCCTCCCTCTTCCCTCCTCCTCCCCTCTCTCCCTCTTACCTTCCTCCCCTCTTCCCACCCTCCCTCCCCTCTCTCCCTCTTACCTTCCTCCCTCTCTTCCTCTTACCTTCCTCCCTCTTACCTTCCTCCTCCTTCTCCCTCTTCCCTCCTCTTACCTTCCTCCCTCTTCCCACTCTCCCTCTTACCTTCCTCCCTCTTCCTCACTCTCCCTCTCCTTCTCCCTCTTACCTTCCTCCTCCCTCTTCCTCCCCCTCCCCTCCCCTCTCTCCCTCTTACCTTCCTCCTTCCTCTTCCTCCTCTCCCTCTTACCTTCCTCCCCTCTTCCCACTTCCTCCTCTCTCTACCTTCTCCTCTCCCCTCCTCCCTCTCTCCCTCTCTTCCTCTTCCTCTCCTTCTTCTTCCTCTCTTCCACTCTCCCTCTCTTCTCCTCCTTCCTTCCTCCTCCTTTCTTCTCCTCTTCCCTCCCTCTCTCTCCTCTTACCTTCCTCTCCCTCTCCCTCCTTCCTCTCCTCCCTCTCCTTCATCTTCTTCCCCTCTCTCTCTCACTCTTCCCTCTCCCTCCCTCTCTCTTTCTTCCTCCCTCATTTCTTCCCCTCCTCCTCACTCCCTCCCTCTCCTCTTTCTTCTCTCCTGCTCCACTCTCCCTCCCTCCCTCTCCTTCATTTCTTCCACCCTCTTCCCACTCTCCCTCCCTCTCCCTCTTTCCTTCCTCCCCTCATTTCTTCCCCCCTCCTCCCACTCTCCCTCCCTCCCCTCTCAGGAAGACGACTGATCGTCCACCTTTAAGGTGTTCTTCTCGTGTCGGATATTTAAATTTCAATCAAGGTCTCATCTTGAGTGTGGAGGAGGGGGGAGGGAGGGGGAGGGAGGGGAGGGAGGGGGAGGGATGGAGGGGGGAGGGAGAGGGAATGAGGGGGAAGGGGAAGAAGGAATGAGGGGCAGGAGAGAGGAGAGGACAGAGAAGCGAAGGATGAGGGGGAGGATGGGAGTGTTGTCTACAAAAGTAAAAGAGTGACAGAGAGAGAGACGGGAGAAGAATAAGAGGGAAGGAGAGAGATAAGGATAAGAGACAGAGAAAAGAGTAAGATGATTAGAGGAGAATTAGAGAGGGAGGAGGGGCAAGAATAAGGAGGGGAGAAGAGGCAAGAATAGAGGGGAAGGAGATGCAAGAATAAGGAGGGGAGGAGAGGCAAGAATAAGGAGGGAGGAGAGGCAAGAATAGAGGGGAGGAGAGGCAAGAATAGAGGGGGAGGAGAGGCAAGAATAAGAGAGGAAGCAGAGGCAAGAATAAGAGGGGAGGAGAGGCAAGAATAAGAGGGGAGGAGAGGCAAGAATAAGGAGGGGAGGAGAGGCAAGAATAAGAGAGGGAGCAGAGGCAAGAATAAGATGGGGAGGAGAGGCAAGAATAAGATGGGGAGGAGAGGCAAGAATAAGAGGGGATGAGAGGCAAGAATAAGAGGGAGGGAGGCAAGGATAAGAGGAGCAGAGAGGGAGGAGAGGCAAGAATAAGAGGGAGGGAGGCAAGGATAAGAGGGAGGGGAGGCAAGGATAAGAGGGAGGAGAGGCAACATAAGAGGGGAGGAGAGGCAAGAATAAGAGGGAGGGAGGCAAGGATAAGAGGGAGGAGAGGCAAGAATAAGAGGGGAGGGGAGGCAAGAATAAGAGGGGAGGGGAGGCAAGGATAAGAGGGGAGGAGAGGCAACAATAAGAGGGGGAGGAGAGGCAAGAATAAGAGGGGAGGGGAGGCAAGGATAAGAGGGGAGGGGAGGCAAGGATAAAAGGGGGTATAGAGAAAAATGTGCGTGTATACTTGACTGAGCTAGTCTCAGTATATACCCCCGGGGTTGTCAGCTATAACACCAGACTATCAAAGATATACCTGGTTTATACCTGGAGAGAGTTTCGGGGGTCAACGCCCCCGCGTCCCAGTCTGAGACCAGGCCTCGAGGTGGATCAGGGTCTGATCAACCAGGCTGTTACTGCTGGTGACAACTATCGCCCACAGGGGGCTGTGAAGCAGGTACAGTGGATTCTGGTACACTAATCGGTATAATGCTGACCTCAGGCTGTGATAGATATGAGGGCCAGCGGGCCGCCAGCAGCAACAGCCTGGCTGACCAGACGAGCCTGACCCATGGCCGGGCTCCGGGAGAAGAAAAACTCTGGCAACTCATCAGCGATTTCATTTCACCTGGTTGATGGTTCCAGGTGATGGTTCCAGGTGAGACACCATACATGGATGTAAGTTTCCAGAGGTTAATTACTTCACTTGCCCTCTACCAACACAACACTTATCCCCTACCAACACAACACTTATCCCCTACCAACACAACACTTATCCCCTACCAACACAACACTTTCCCTACCAACACAACACTTGCTCCTTCTACCAACACAACACTTGCCCTCTACCAACACAACACTTATCCCCTACCAACACAACACTTATCTCCTACCAACACAACACTTATCCCCTACCAACACAACACTTATCCCCTACCAACACAACACTTGCCCTCTACCAACACAACACTTGCCCTCTACCAACACAACACTTGCCCTCTACCAACACAACACTTGCCTCTACCAACACAACACTTATCCCCTACCAACACAACACTTATCCCCTACCAACACAACACTTATCCCCTACCAACACAACACTTATCCCCTACCAACACAACACTTGCCCTCTACCAACACAACACTTGCCCTCTACCAACACAACACTTGACCTCTACCAACACAACACTTGACCTCTACCAACACAACACTTGCTGCCCTCTACCAACACAACACTTGCCCTCTACCAACACAACACTTGCCCTCTACCAACACAACACTTGCCCTCTACCAACACAACACTTATCCCCTACCAACACAACACTTATCTCCTACCAACACAACACTTATCCCTACCAACACAACACTTATCCCTACCAACACAACACTTGCCCTCTACCAACACAACACTTGCCCTCTACCAACACAACACTTGCCCTCTACCAACCCAACACTTATCACCTACCAACACAACACTTATCCCCTACCAACACAACACTTATCTCCTACCAACACAACACTTATCCCCTACCAACACAACACTTATCCCCTACCAACACAACACTTGCCCTCTACCAACACAACACTTGCCCTCTACCAACACAACACTTGACCTCTACCAACACAACACTTGCCCTCTACCAACACAACACTTGCCCTCTACCAACACTTGTGACGCGCCCCCACTCTGATTCTCCCCATTTATACAAACTCTGTCATCCTCCTCTGTACGTTTTCCGTCGTATTTATATCCATTCTGTAATACGGTGATCTGAACTGTGCAGCATAATCTAGGTGAGGCCTAACCAAGGATATATAGAGTTGAAGAATAACCTGAGGACTTCTATTATTTATACTTCTTGATATGAAGCCAAGGAATCTTATGCACTGTTGTCTTGGTTTCAGATTACTGCTAACCAGAACTCTTTTCGCAATCAGTAATAGTAAGATCTATATTATTTAGTTTATATGTGGTATGGTTATTTTCCTGTCCAACATTTAGAACTTTGCATTTGTCTATATTAAACTGCATCTGCCACTTCTCCGACCACTGCATCAGTCTAATGTCCTCATTAGAATGAACTGGACGGCCTATTTTAGTGTCATCAGCAAATCTGCTTGTTGCTATTTATTCCCTTATTTAAATTGTGAACAACAAGGGGCCCAACACTGACCCTGTGGAACACCGCTTGTGACGTGCCCCCACTCTGATTTCTCCCCATTTATGCAAACTCTCTGCTACCTATTTGTCAACCATGTCTCTACCCAGGAAAAATATTTCTCCTCCTATTCCGTGTGCCTTAAGTTTCCTCAACAGTCTCTGATGTGGAACTCTATCGAAAGTCTTACTGAAGTCCATATACACTATCATATTCACATGTGCCTAATTTACCAGCTGCCAACACTGCATACGTCAACCAGGTCCCTACCTGCATTCCACACATTATGCACCACAATCTATTTAATGAACCAGGGACGAAGAAATGTATTGTACCTGACGCCCCAGGTGTATTAATTATACATGAAGTTTTCTTGTCTTGGACACGTCTTGAGGTCAAGCCATTAAGTCCATTAACTTTTGTTCTGCTAAATAATACCGTCATCAATCATTAGAGTTGACGTCCACTTTGGACAGGCGCGGGTAATATCCTCAACATCACAATCCGGTTTCAAGAGTGTGGATTCCATCTTAAGGGGCGCGTCATTTTCCGTCTTTTAATATGTTATTTTTCCCCTATAATCTACCTTGTCCATAATTGCTATCGCATTTGCTTTGTCTGTTTTCGTAAGGTGAAGTCCAGGATCTTTCCTTAATTCATGGTATAACTTAACAAATCTTTGAGGGCAATTGTCCTCAAAGATTTGTTAAATTATACCATTACCGTGGTAATAAGCCTGGGTGGCTTAATAAGCCACCCAGGCTTAGATGATCTTACACAGATTATGACACGGGGACAGGAAATGGGTCTCATCCTGAATCCATCCAAATGTGAAATCATCTCAGTCAATCAACAAGTGATAGATGCAGTGTTATCAAAACTACCAGGAGCATCAGTCATTGCCCCTACTAATAGTGTCTTGCTTGGAGCACCTCTGGGAAGAGATGCCATTGACACAATTTTCAGGAAGAAACTGGAAGAATTGAGGAGAATGGAACAACGAATAGGCAATCTTGACACCCATGATGCCTTGTACCTTCTCACAAAATGCTTGAGTCTGCCCAGGTTGACATATTTCCTAAGATGTGCTCCTTCATATGATAACCCTATACTGCACGAATATGACAGTATCCTGAGGCAGATCTTTACGAAAGTACTTAACCTTATCTAGAAGATGGGCAGTGGGACCAAGCTACACTCCCAGTCAGACTAGGAGGCATTGTGTCCGCAAGTCATCACAGATTGCGCTACCTGCTTTCCTGTCCTCATGCATTGCATCCAGAGGGCTTGTAGCAGCGATTCTAACTGAACATCTTAGAGACAAGATTGGAGTCCATGACCAAACGTTCGTTGGCGGAACCAGGATCTGGGATAATCTAACGGGCTCTGAAACCAGACCTGCTCCCCCCAATAACTACAAACAGTCGCACTGGGATGGCCAAGTAGTAGAGAATATAGCCTCAGCAATGCTTCAGAGGCAGAGGGAAGGATAGAGCCCACCTCCTGGTAGTGAGAGCTCCTCATGCAGGGGACTTTCTGTTGGCTGTTCCCAACTCCAGCCTTGGCACACGCCTCGACCCACAGACCATCCGCATTGGTGTTGCCTTTCGACTTGCCGCCCCTATTCTCGCCGAACACAGGTGTATTTGTGGCAGTGAAGCAGCAGACCGATTCGGGTACCACGGTCTTGTGTGTCGTAAATTCGAGGGAAAGATTGCAAGGCATGAAGAGGTTAATAACATTATCAAGAGGAGCCTCACAACAGCCGGATGCCCAGCAGTAAGGAAGCCACCCCAACTATGCAGATCTGATGGCAGCCAGAAGCGTCCAGATGGTATCACCCTTCAAGCCTGGACAGACGGCAAGCAGGTGGTGTGGGACTACACATGTGTATCTACCTTGTCTGATACCTATCTCCAATACACAAGGGAGGAAGGAGGGGCAGCAGAGACCTTCAGGGAATCCCAGAAGTCGAGAAAATATGGAGAACTTGCCCATCATTATATGTTTGTTCCCATAGGCTCAGAGACCCTTGGTTCATGGGGAAAAAGTGCATCTAAGTTCCTCAAGGAGCTGGGCAAAAGACTCAACAGGGTAACTAGGGATCCCTGGGCAGCTAGTTTTCTGTTCCAGCGACTCAGCGCTGCTGTTCAGAGGGGTAATGCCCGCTGTATTCTGGGCACGCGCCCCAGCTCGGAGGAGCTGGATGAGATTTTCGCATTATAATCAGTGACAAACATGTAACAGTATGTACTATACATGTATCTCTCACTTTGTTATCGTTGTCATTTTCTCCAACCTGAAGTAATATTTTCTTTTGTACATAGTTGTCTATTGTGTGCAGTATTTTTATTAATTTCTCTGTCATTCACTCCTTGTTAACTGTTTATTTTTATCATTTGTGTTTAAGTGTTGTACAATATACCTTATTTTATTATTGTGCATTATTATTTTTTTGTGTCTTGACTTATTTCCACTACATTTTTCCTGTGTTTTTTCTGTTAATTCTGTGTTGATTCCTTCACTACTCTTTCCACAGTCTGCTGAATTACCATTTTCACTGTGTGTACAATTATTTTTGTGTTAAATATTTTATATATGGAGAGTCTCATTTGTCTGAAGTTTTTCAATTGTGTTTCTTGTGGCAAGAAACACAACTGATTTTTTCAAAGGAAGATGATAGTGCAAGACAATTATATGTAGTGAGTGAACCTTGATGTTGTGGTTCCTGAGTGTAGTGAGTGAACCGTGATGTTGTGGTTCCTGAGTGTAGTGAGTGAACCGTGATGTTGTGGTTCCTGAGTGTAGTGAGTGAACCGTGATGTTGTGGTTCCTGAGTGTAGTGAGTGTACCTTGATGTTGTGGTTCCTGAGTGTAGTGAGTGTACCTTGATGTTGTGGTTCCTGAGTGTAGTGAGTGAACCTTGATGTTGTGGTTCCTGAGTGTAGTGAGTGAACCTTGATGTTGTGGTTCCTGAGTGTAGTGAGTGAACCTTGATGTTGTGGTTCCTGAGTGTAGTGAGTGAACCTTGATGTTGTGGTTCCTGAGTGTAGTGAGTGAACCGTGATGTTGTGGTTCCTGAGTGTAGTGAGTGTACCTTGATGTTGTGGTTCCTGAGTGTAGTGAGTGTACCTTGATGTTGTGGTTCCTGAGTGTAGTGAGTGAACCTTGATGTTGTGGTTCCTGAGTGTAGTGAGTGAACCGTGATGTTGTGGTTCCTGAGTGTAGTGAGTGAACCTTGATGTTGTGGTTCCTGAGTGTAGTGAGTGAACCTTGATGTTGTGGTTCCTGAGTGTAGTGAGTGAACCTTGATGTTGTGGTTCCTGAGTGTAGTGAGTGAACCTTGATGTTGTGGTTCCTGAGTGTACCTTGATGTTGTGGTTCCTGAGTGTAGTGAGTGAACCTTGATGTTGTGGTTCCTGAATGTAGTGAGTGAACCTGATGTTGTGGTTCCTGAGTGTAGTGAGTGAACCTTGATGTGTGGTTCCTGAGTGTAGTGAGTGAACCTTGATGTTGTGGTTCCTGAGTGTAGTGAGTGACCTTGATGTTGTGGTTCCTGAGTGTAGTGAGTGAACCTGTGATGTTCTGAGTTCCTGAGTGTAGTGAGTGAACCTTGATGTTGTGGTTCCTGAGTGTAGTGAGTGAACCTTGATGTTGTGGTTCCAGTGTAGTGAGTGAACCTTGATGTTGTGGTTCCAGAGTGTAGTGAGTGAACCTTGATGTTGTGGTTCCTGAGTGTAGTGAGTGAACCTTGATGTTGTGGTTCCTGAGTGTAGTGAGTGAACCTTGATGTTGTGGTTCCTGAGTGTAGTGAGTGAACCTTGATGTTGTGGTTCCTGAGTGTAGTGAGTGAACCTTGATGTTGTGGTTCCTGAGTGTAGTGAGTGAACCTTGATGTTGTGGTTCCTGAGTGTAGTGAGTGAACCTTGATGTTGTGGTTCCTGAGTGTAGTGAGTGAACCTTGATGTTGTGGTTCCTGAGTGTAGTGAGTGAACCTTGATGTTGTGGTTCCTGAGTGTAGTGAGTGAACCTGATGTTGTGGTTCCTGAGTGTGTGAGTGAACCTTGATGTTGTGGTTCCTGAGTGTAGTGAGTGAACCTTGATGTTGTGGTTCCTGAGTGTAGTGAGTGTACCTTGATGTTGTGGTTCCTGAGTGTAGTGAGTGAACCGTGATGTTGTGGTTCCTGAGTGTAGTGAGTGAACCTTGATGTTGTGGTTCCTGAGTGTAGTGAGTGAACCTTGATGTTGTAGTTCCTGAGTGTCGTGAGTGTACCTTGATGTTGTGGTTCCTGAGTGTCGTGAGTGTACCTTGATGTTGTGGTTCCTGAGTGTAGTGAGTGTACCTTGATGTTGTTGTTCCTGAGTGTAGTGAGTGAACCTTGATGTTGTGGTTCCTGAGTGTAGTGAGTGTACCTTGATGTTGTGGTTCCTGAGTGTAGTGAGTGAACCTTGATGTTGTGGTTCCTGAGTGTAGTGAGTGAACCTTGATGTTGTGGTTCCTGAGTGTAGTGAGTGAACCTTGATGTTGTGGTTCCTGAGTGTATTGAATGAACCTTGATGTTGTGGTTCCTGAGTGTAGTGAGTGAACCTTGATGTTGTGGTTCCTGAGTGTAGTGAGTGAACCTTGATGTTGTGGTTCCTGAGTGTAGTGAGTGAACCTTGATGTTGTGGTTCCTGAGTGAAATGAGTGTACCTTGATGTTGTGGTTCCTGAGTGAAGTGAGTGAACCTTGATGTTGTGGTTCCTGAGCGTAGTGAGTGAACCTTGATGTTGTGGTTCCTGAGTGTAGTGAGTGAACCTTGATGTTGTGGTTCGTGAGTGTAGTGAGTGAACCTTGATGTTGTGGTTCCTGAGTGTAGTGAGTGACCTTGATGTTGTGGTTCCTGAGTGTGTGAGTGAACCTTGATGTTGTGGTTCCTGAGTGTAGTGAGTGAACCTTGATGTTGTGGTTCCTGAGTGTAGTGAGTGAACCTTGATGTTGTGGTTCCTGAGTGTAGTGAGTGAACCTTGATGTTGTGGTTCCTGAGTGTAGTGAGTGAACCTTGATGTTGTGGTTCCTGAGTGTAGTGAGTGAACCTTGATGTTGTGGTTCCTGAGTGTAGTGAGTGAACCTTGATGTTGTGGTTCCTGAGTGTAGTGAGTGTACCTTGATGTTGTGGTTCCTGAGTGATAGTGAGTGAACCTTGATGTTGTGG
Source organism: Cherax destructor (assembly GCA_009830355.1). NCBI lineage: Eukaryota > Metazoa > Arthropoda > Malacostraca > Decapoda > Parastacidae > Cherax > Cherax destructor. The sequence goes on along the minus strand of WNWK01001197.1, from coordinate 236,370 downwards.
TTCCTGAGTGTAGTGAGTGAACCTTGATGTTGTGGTTCCTGAGTGTAGTGAGTGAACCTTGATGTTGTGGTTCCTGAGTGTAGTGAGTGTACCTTGATGTTGTGGTTCCTGAGTGTAGTGAGTGAACCTTGATGTTGTGGTTCCTGAGTATAGTGAGTGAACCTTGATGTTGTGGTTCCTGAGTGTAGTGAGTGAACCTTGATGTTGTGGTTCCTGAGTGTAGTGAGTGAACCTTGATGTTGTGGTTCCTGAGTGTAGTGAGTGAACCTTGATGTTGTGGTTCCTGAGTGAAGTGAGTGAACCTTGATGTTGTGGTTCCTGAGTGTAGTGAGTGAACCTTGATGTTGTGGTTCCTGAGTGTAGTGAGTGAACCTTGATGTTGTGGTTCCTGAGTGTAGTGAGTGTACCTTGATGTTGTTGTTCCTGAGTGTAGTGAGTGAACCTTGATGTTGTGGTTCCTGAGTGAAGTGAGTGAACCTTGATGTTGTGGTTCCTGAGTGTAGTGAGTGAACCTTGATGTTGTGGTTCCTGAGTGTAGTGAGTGTACCTTGATGTTGTTCCTGAGTGTAGTGAGTGTACCTTGATGTTGTGGTTCCGGAGTGTAGTGCGTGAACCTTGATGTTGTGGTTCCGGAGTGAACCTTGATGTTGTTGTTCCTGAGTGTAGTGAGTGAACCTTGATGTTGTGGTTCCGGAGTGTAGTGCGTGAACCTTGATGTTGTGGTTCCGGAGTGAACCTTGATGTTGTGGTTCCTGCAACATTGTAAGTCTTGATTCCCCAGTGTTGTTTCTTGTATCACACATTATTATTGATATTTCTTTGAACAAATTCACTCTTAGTGTCATTTTTAAGAGTAAACTATTATAATTCCTCGGGTTTTTTGAGTGATTTGTTTTGCCTAATTGAAATTAAGAGTTAAAGTGTTCACAAAAAAGTCATTTCTCGCTGTTATAATATTCTTTGTAAGTTATATTTTCTGTGTAATTTGTATTGATATATTGACTAATTCTGCAAATTATTTTATTGTATATTGTGCAATTTGATGTCCTGCACTCATTTTCTTTTCATAATTTTTAATTATTCTTGTGCTCTATTTTGTTCATAATTGATAATATCTTAAAGAGCGATGTATTATCAGTTCAATATTCTCACTATATTACTCAGTCTCGTGTTTTTCATCTTATTATTTTGTGTTTATCATTGAGTAATATTTTGTTTTTGTTTTCAGAAAATTTATTTTCCCCGCATATTTCCAAATGCATACAATTTATTGATCTTATTTTATTATTTTTGCATTGATTTACAATTTTATTATCAAATTTTTATATTGAATTGATACTAAAGACAGTTCACTTTTGAAATTAATTCAGATTACAGTAATATTTTCCCTTTTCTTGAATTTTTTTTAAGTACTATTTTCTTTATCTTTGTCAAGTAAATTTCATTGATTTTCTTTTTTTTCATTCAGTGTTTCTTATAATATTTATTTATGCAGAGTTAAGCATCTTTATTTTCAATTTACTTAAAATTTTGTCAGAGCAATGCCAACGATGTCTTAACTACCTTAGAGCAATGCCAACTACCTTAGAGCAATGCCAACGATGTCTTAACTACCTCAGAGCAATGCCAACGATGTCTTAACTACCTCAGAGCAATGCCAACGATGTCTTAAATACCTCAGAGCAATGCCAACGATGTCTTAACTACCTCAGAGCAATGCCAGCGATGTCTTAACTACCTCAGAGCAATGCCAGCGACGTGTTAGTGAACAACGTCAGTCAGGACAATGTGGTACCTGTGCAGAATCCTCACCGACTGACAGACAACATCTACCTCTTAGGCAATATGTCTGGTCACACAGCTTACATATGAGATTTTTCACACTGCTGCCGAGCGTGAAGTTCAGATTAAGTACTTATAGGACATGTGCATTACCTAGTAAGGTAACCAAGCAGTCAGGCACTAGTAAAACTGTCACTATCTGTAATCCAGTCCCTACAATATCTTGCACGCAGGATAATGTACGGTTACCTCGGGTTTCTGAGGAACCTCAGACAACCTTGGGTACTGAGACTACTATCCCTGCGATGACTACTTTTTCAAGTGGTTGCTCCTCCACATGGGACGCCTTGTCAAAAAACAACTACTTGAAATGAGTTATGGCATCTCTTGTTGATGTCGCAGGCCTCTGCAGAAAGACGTTTGTGTCACGGCTAGTGCACTCACTAGTGTCTGTTGTTGTCCCTCTTGTTGCAGGTGGTGATAACATCCTAGTTGACAGTGATTCTTGCAAGATAAAAGAGTTGTATGTCGAACAATCATTACATGTTATAAGAGACAGTAAGATCCATTTCTCCCTTGCTAATATTTCTGGCCACAGAATTGAGTATTTCAACCGGGAAGAGTCCATCCACTCCACCTAGCCTGTCCATTTCTTCCGTAAGAAAGTACTCGATGTGTTAAGAGCCACTATTAATCTTAACAGTGCAATCTGGGATGAAGTTATACCTGATGTTCAGTGTGCCATAAATTCTGCTTACAAAGCTTCTAGAAGTGACACTCCACATTGTATGGTGTAGATAAGCGCTTACCATATAAGTTGTTATATTCTAATCCAAAACCAAATTACAATCCTGATGATTTCACAGTGACTTGTACCAGCTTATCACAAGGCATTTTTAGAAGACTCCGAGAAACACTTCATAAATCAACAGCAGAATTTACAAGAGTCACTAATACTGGAGCGAAGCCAACCACAATAAATGTAGGTTGAAGAGTTATGCTGACTAACTTTAATAAAACATCCGCAATGCCAAAGCTAGATCAAACGTTTGTGATGATGATGATGATGATGATGTGGTGGTGATGATGATGATGATGATGATGATGATGACAGACTAACAATCCTTCTGACTTAGTACAAGTAATGAGGAATCCCCAAGTTTCAGTTGTAAATACCAATTTAGTTCCTGGTCAACTACATCATGGTGTTAGCCGTTGCAACACAGTGTGACCCCCACACATGATGATCACTCTGCATATGTAAATCTCACCCTAGCAGAGTTGGGGTTAAATGTAAATAATCTCTATAGATAGATAATCTAGTCTAGAGAGTATTTCATCTGTGTGTTTACTATATCAACTTACTGATGTTAATTTTTTTTTTAAAGTGTTATGTTCTCTCCGAATTCTGAGATTTAACAGTAAAAGACTTGAGTGCACCAACTCTGCCTTTTCTGTTAAACACTTTCTTCTTTGTAAATATATTTCCTCAGAATCTGTAGATCACATGAATACATATCGATCAATCTTCTCTTCTCTTTGTCGATCTTCTCTATTTTTATCACAATCTCTTTTGTACTATACCATCACTGATTCTATCAATTACCATGAACTGTGATATAATTTTTAATGCATTACAATTATCATCATTATGTATTGTTCTTTATGTTCATATGTTGTGTACATTGATATTGTATAAAATCAGCCCAGAGCCGTAATGCTTACAGTGTATAGTGCGTATAAGTTAGCTGTATGTTGGGACGCCATACGTTAGCGTCGCCGAGGTGTCAGTAGTGTTACTGTGTACTTGTGTAGTATACTTAGATAATCCCAGCTACTTTATAGATAGGCTCCCTTCTAGCTGTGACGTCACGAGACCCACTGAGTGGTAGGCCAGAGGCCTCACGGTCAGTTCCCGCTAGGCATAGACTGGGTCCACTCCTCAAGACTCTTAATTATACGCCTCCAAGACATCCAAGGTGTGTATTTCTTACTCCAGTATCTCCTGACTAACTCCCACGACAGGGAGGGGAGACAAGACTAAGACGGGAGGGGAGAGAAGAATAATAGGGGAAGGAAGAAGAATAAGGGGGAGGGGAGAGAAGAATATAAGGGGAGAGAGAAGAATAAGGGAGGGGAGAGAAGAATAAGACGGGAGGGTAGAGAAGAATAAGACGGGAGGGGAGAGAAGAATAAGACGGGAGGGGAGAGAAGAATAAGACGGGAGGAGAGAAGAATAAGACGGGAGGGGAGAGAAGAATAAGACGGGAAGGGAGAGAAGAATAAGAGGGAGGGGAGAGGATAATAAAAGGGAAGGAGAGAGAAGTATAAGAAGGGAAGGGAAAAGAATAAGAGGGGAGCGGAGAGAAGAATAAAAGGGGAGGGGAGAGAAGAATAAGAGGGAGGAAGATAAGAATAAGAGGGGAGGGGAGAAAGATTAAGAGGGAGGGAGAGAGAATAATAAGAGGGAAGAAAGAGAGAAGAATAAGAGGGGAAGGAGGGAAGGGGAGAGAAAAATAAGAGGAGGAAGGAGGGAAGGGGAGAGAAGAATAAGAGGGAAGTGGAGAGAAGAATAAGAGGGGAGGGGAGGGGAGAGAAGAATAAGAGGGGAAGGAGGGAAGGGGAGGGGAGAGAAAAATAAGAGGGGAGTGGAGAGAAGAATAGAGAGGGAAGATAAAAGAGGAGGGAGAAAACACCACTCACCATCTCCTCAGTCAGTCTGCCATCATTTCATTTCCGCTGCCAAACACAGTGTTAGTTTACCTTCCTTCTCATCCATGGGTGAGTGGCAGGCTGGGGAAGAATGGCAGGCTGGCTATGAGTGGTAGGATGGGGAGAGAGACAGGCTGGGGATGAGTGGAAGGCTTGAGATGAGTTTCAGGCTAGGGATGAGTGACAGGCTGGGGATGAGTGGTAGACTGGGGATAAGTAGCAGGCTGGGGACGAGTGGCAGGCTAGGGAGAGTGGCAGGCTAGGGATGAGTGGCAGGCTAGGGATGAGTGGCAGGCTAGGGAGAGTGGCAGGCTAGGGAGAGTGGCAGGCTAGGGAGAGTTTCAGGCTAGGGATGAGTGGCAGGCTGGGGATGAGTGGCAGGCTAGGGAGAGTGGCAGGCTAGGGAGAGTTTCAGGCTAGGGATGAGTGGCAGGCTGGGGATGAGTGGCAGGCTAGAGATAGTGGCAGGCTAGGGAGAGTTTCAGGCTGGGGATGAGTGGCAGGCTGGGGATGAGTGGCAGGCTATGGAGAGTGGCAGGCTAGGGAGAGTTTCAGGCTAGGGATGAGTGGCAGGCTGGGGATGAGTGGCAGGCTAGAGATAGTGGCAGGCTAGGGAGAGTTTCAGGCTGGGGATGAGTGGCAGGCTGGGGATGAGTGGCAGGCTATGGAGAGTGGCAGGCTGGGAATGAGTGGCAGGCTGCCATAAACTGCCGTAAAGCTCCCGTAGGACTGAGGCATGGGTGACCTGCCTTGTATGGGTCAGTAGGCCTACTGCTGCGTTCCTCCATTCTCAAATTTAGCACAAAAAGTTATTTCCACTCTCTTACATTATTACTTGGTAACGACATAGGTCGTTCGTTACCCAGACACCCTAGACGTGGTTTGAAGATATATTTGAGAGACCCTGGGAACATCAGGACGTGTTTCGTTAGGCACCTGTTGTCCCTGTTCACCCATCAGTAAAATGGTGTGGTGTGGGTCGCATCCTGGGAACAAAATTGACCTAATTTGCCCAAAATGTTCTTCGTAACAAGGGGCTTTCTATATAGTAGTATGTCATTGATGTCAGCTATGGCCTGTATACCTTGTACATGTACTTGTAGAAATAATAATAATTATTATTATTAAAGTCAGTGGAGAGCGGTGACACATAGGTATAGGCTCTGGCTGTACAGCCTACTAGCCTCCAACCTTTGATGAGTATCCGGAGAACCAGGCTGTTGCTGCTGGCAGCCCACTGGCCCACATATCTGTCACAGCCTGGTTGATCTGGCATTTAATGGAGAAAATTGTCAAGTTTCCTTTTGAAGACTTCTACACTTGTCCCAGCAGTGTTTCTGATATCTTCTGGTAAGATGTTAAAATTCTGGGGCCAAGGATGTTGATACACTGTACCTTTATTGTGCCCACAGCATCCCTGCTTTTCCTTGGGTTTATTTTGCACTTTCTCCCGTATGTCTCACGCCAGTATGTTGTTACGGCAGTGTGCAGGCTTTGAACCAGGCCGTCAAGCACTTTCCAGGTATATATATCAACCATCATCTATCTATCTCTCTATATCTCTCTCTCTCTCTATATCTATCTATCTATCTCTCTCTCTATATCTATCTATCTCTCTCTCTATATCTATCTATCTCTCTCTCTATATCTATCTATCTCTCTCTCTATATCTATCTATCTCTCTCTCTATATCTATCTATCTCTCTCTCTATATCTATCTCTCTCTCTATATCTATCTATCTCTCTCTCTATATCTATCTATCTCTCTCTCTCTATATCTATCTATCTCTCTCTCTCTATATCTATCTATCTATCTATCTCTCTCTCTCTCTCTCTCTCTCTCTCTCTCTCTCTCTCTCTCTCTCTCTCTCTTTCTCTCTCTAATGTGCTCCATCACTGTATATTGAGAACGTTCATGCGAGAGTAAAAACTGTTTAAAAATGTCACAACTGGAATTATTTGCCTAGTTTTGAAAGTCCTCATTATCCACCCCGTCATTTTCTTGGCCGTCACAACATTCAACTTATTGTGTTCTTTGAAAGACAGATCAATCGACACTATTACAGCCAGATCCTTCTTATATTTCTTTCGTTCTATTTGGACTTCGCCAAATCCGTGCAGACTACATCGGTATTTTGATTTTTCCCAAGGCCTCTGTACAGAGGCCTATCGCAATGATTCAGTACTTGTGACAAGCATAATCTTCCCACTGTGTACATCATATTCTTACAAAGATGTTAATTTAGCATATAGTCTCCCTTTCAAAGACTTTGATAATGATGTGATGTTAATGTTAACTTCCACACTAAGTCTTCCGGCAGTTCACCTGTATATAAACTGCTTCTCCAGAGAACAGTTGAGTTCTCGCCAGGCCTGCCAGGCCTCTACCCTCAACCAGCCTGCCAGGCCTCTACCCTCAACCAGCCTGCCAGTCCTGTACCCTCAACCAGCCTGCCAGGCCTCTGCTCTCAACCAGCCTGCCAGTCCTCTACCCTCAACCAGCCTGCCAGGCCTCTACCCTCAACCAGCCTGCCAGTCCTCTACCCTCAACCAGCCTGCCAGTCCTCTACCCTCAACCAGCCTGCCAGTCCTCTGCTCTCAACCAGCCTGCCAGGCCTCTACCCTCAACCAGCCTGCCAGGCCTCTACCCTCAACCACCCTGCCAGGCCTCTACCCTCAACCAGCCTGCCAGGCCTCTACCCTCAACCACCCTGCCAGGCCTCTGCTCTCAACCACCCTGCCAGGACTCTGCTCTCAACCAGCCTGCCAGGCCTCTGCTCTCAACCAGCCTGCCAGGCCTCTGCTCTCAACCAGCCTGCCAGGACTCTGCTCTCAACCAGCCTGCCAGGCCTCTGCTCTCAACCAGCCTGCCAGGCCTCTGCTCTCAACCAGCCTGCCAGGCCTCTGCTCTCAACCAGCCTGCCAGGCCTCTGCTCTCAACCAGCCTGCCAGGCCTCTGCTCTCAACCAGCCTGCCAGGCCTCTGCTCTCAACCAGCCTGCCAGGCCTCTGCTCTCAACCAGCCTGCCAGGCCTCTGCCTCAACCAGCCTGCCAGGCCTCTGCTCTCAACCAGCCTGCCAGGCCTCTGCCTCAACCAGCCTGCCAGGCCTCTGCTCTCAACCAGCCTGCCAGGCCTCTGCCTCAACCAGCCTGCCAGGCCTCTACTCTCAACCAGCCTGCCAGGCCTCTACCCTCAACCACCCTGCCAGGCCTCTGCTCTCAACCAGCCTGCCAGGCCTCTGCTCTCAACCAGCCTGCCAGGCCTCTCCCTCAACCACCCTGCCAGGCCTCTACCTCAACCAGCCTGCCAGGCCTCTACCCTCAACCAGCCTGCCAGGCCTCTGCCTCAACCAGCCTGCCAGGCCTCTACCCTCAACCAGCCTGCCAGGCCTCTACCCTCAACCAGCCTGCCAGGCCTCTACCCTCAACCAGCCTGCCAGGCCTCTACCCTCAACCAGCCTGCCAGGCCTCTACCCTCAACCACCCTGCCAGGCCTCTACCCTCAACCAGCCTGCCAGGCCTCTACCCTCAACCAGCCTGCCAGGCCTCTGCCTCAACCAGCCTGCCAGGCCTCTGCTCTCAACCAGCCTGCCAGGCCTCTGCCTCAACCAGCCTGCCAGGCCTCTGCTCTCAACCAGCCTGCCAGGCCTCTGCTCTCAACCAGCCTGCCAGGCCTCTGCTCTCAACCAGCCTGCCAGGCCTCTGCTCTCAACCAGCCTGCCAGGCCTCTGCTCTCAACCAGCCTGCCAGGCCTCTGCTCTCAACCAGCCTGCCAGGCCTCTGCTCTCAACCAGCCTGCCAGGCCTCTGCTCTCAACCAGCCTGCCAGGCCTCTACCCTCAACCAGCCTGCCAGGCCTCTACCCTCAACCACCCTGCCAGGCCTCTGCTCTCAACCAGCCTGCCAGGCCTCTGCTCTCAACCAGCCTGCCAGGACTCTACCCTCAACCACCCTGCCAGGCCTCTACCCTCAACCAGCCTGCCAGGCCTCTGCCCTCAACCACCCTGCCAGGCCTCTGCTCTCAACCACCCTGCCAGGACTCTGCCTCAACCAGCCTGCCAGGCCTCTACCCTCAACCAGCCTGCCAGGCCTCTACCCTCAACCAGCCTGCCAGGCCTCTGCTCTCAACCAGCCTGCCAGGCCTCTACCCTCAACCAGCCTGCCAGGCCTCTACCCTCAACCAGCCTGCCAGGCCTCTACCCTCAACCAGCCTGCCAGGCCTCTACCCTCAACCAGCCTGCCAGGCCTCTACCCTCAACCAGCCTGCCAGGCCTCTACCCTCAACCAGCCTGCCAGGCCTCTACCCTCAACCAGCCTGCCAGGCCTCTACCCTCAACCAGCCTGCCAGGCCTCTACCCTCAACCACCTGCCAGGCCTCTACCCTCAACCAGCCTGCCAGGCCTCTACCCTCAACCAGCCTGCCAGGCCTCTACCCTCAACCAGCCTGCCAGGCCTCTACCCTCAACCAGCCTGCCAGGCCTCTGCTCTCAACCAGCCTGCCAGGCCTCTACCCTCAACCACCCTGCCAGGCCTTCCACCCTGCAGGCCTCTGCTCAACCAGCCTGCCAGGCCTCTACCCTCAACCAGCCTGCCAGGCCTCTACCCTCAACCACCCTGCCAGGCCTCTACCCTCAACCAGCCTGCCAGGCCTCTACCCTCAACCAGCCTGCCAGGCCTCTACCCTCAACCAGCCTGCCAGGCCTCTACCCTCAACCACCCTGCCAGGCCTCTGCTCTCAACCAGCCTGCCAGGCATCTACCCTCAACCAGCCTGCCAGGCCTCTACACTCAACCAGCCTGCCAGGCCTCTACCCTCAACCAGCCTGCCAGGACTCTACCCTCAACCACCCTGCCAGGCCTCTGCTCTCAACCAGCCTGCCAGGCCTCTACCCTCAACAAGCCTGACAGGCCTCTGCTCTCAACCAGCCTGCCAGGCCTCTACCCTCAACCACCCTGCCAGGCCTCTCCTCTCAACCAGCCTGCCAGGCCTCTGCTCTCAACCAGCCTGCCAGGCCACTGCCCTCAACCAGCCTGCCAGGCCTCTGCTCTCAACCAGCCTGCCAGGCCTCTACCCTCAACCACCCTGCCAGGCCTCTGCTCTCAACCAGAGGTGGACTGGTGGCGTGGTGGCTGATGGACTGGTGTGGTGGCTGGTAGACTGGTGGTGTTGTGACTGGTGAACTGGTAGTGTGGTGACTGGTGGACTGGTAGTGTGGTGGTTGGTGGACTGGTGTTGTGGTTGGTGGACTGGTGTTGTGGTTGGTGGACTGGTGGTGTGGTGGCTGGTGGACTGGTAGTGTGGTGGTTGGTTGACTGGTAGTGTGGTGGCTGGTGGACTGGTGGTGTGGTGGCTGGTGGACTGGTGGTGTGGTGGCTGGTGGACTGGTTGTGCGGTGGCTGGTGGAATGGTGGTGTTGTGGCTGGTGGACTGGTGGTATGGTGGACTGGTGGTGTGGTGGCTGGTGGACTGGTGGTATGGTGGACTGGTGGTGTGGTGGCTGGTGGACTGGTAGTGTGGTGGCTGGTGGACTGGTAGTGTGGTGGCTGGTGGACTGGTGGTGTGGTGACTGGTGGTGTGGTGGCTGGTGGACTGGTGGTGTGGTGGCTGGTGGACTGGTGGTGTGGTGGCTGGTGGACTGGTGGTGTGGTGGCTGGTGGACTGGTATTGTGGTGGCTGGTGGTGTGGCGGCTGGTGGACTGGTAGTGTGGTGGCTGGTGGACTGGTGGTGTGGTGGCTGGTGGACTGGTGTGGTGGCTGGTGGACTGGTAGTGTGGTGGCTGGTGGTGTGGTGGCTGGTGGACTGGTAGTGTGGTGGCTGGTGGACTGGTAGTGGTGGCTGGTGGATTGGTGGTGTGGTGGGTGGTGGACTGGTAGTGAGGTGGCTGGTGGACTGGTAGTGTGGTGGCTGGTGGACTAGTGGCTGGTGGACTGGTGTGGTGGCTGGTGGACGGGTAGTGAGGTGGCTGGTGGACTGGTAGTGTGGTGGCTGGTGGACTGGAGGTGTGGTGGCTGGTGGACTGGTAGTGTGGTGGCTGGTGGACTGGTAGTGTGGTGGCTGGTGGACGGGTAGTGTGGTGGCTGGTTGACGGGTAGTGAGGTGAATGGTGGACTGGTAGTCTGTTGGCTTGTGGACTGGTTTACCTGGAGAGAGTTCCAGGGGTCAACGCCCCTGCGGCCCGGTCTGTCACCAGGCCTCATGGTAGTGAGGTGGCTGGTGGACTGGTGGCTGGTGGACTGGTGGATGGTGGACTGGTAGTGAGGTGGCTGGTGGACTGGTAGTGTGGTGGCTGGTGGACTGGTAGTGTGGTGGCTGGTGAACTGGTAGTGTGGTGGCTGGTGGACGGGTAGTGAGGTGGCTGGTGGACTGGAGGTGTGGTGGCTGATGGACTGGTGGTGTGGTGGCTGGTGGACTGGTATGGTGGCTGGTGGACTGGTGGTGTGGTGGCTAGTGGACTGGTGTGGTGGCTGGTGGAGTGGTGGTGTGGTGGCTGGTGGAGTGGTGGTGTGGTGGCTGGTGGACTGGTGGTGTGGTGGCTGGTTGACTGCTAGTGTGGTGACTGGTAGTGTGGTGACTGGTGGCGTGGAGGCTGGTGGACTGGTGGTGTGGTGGCTGGTAGACTGGTGGTGTGGTGGCTGGTGGACTGGTGGTGTGGTGGCTGGTGGACTGGTGTGGTGGCTGGTTGACTGGTAGTGTGGTGGCTTGTGGACTGGTGGTGTGGTGGCTGGTGGACTGGTGGTGTGGTGGCTTGTGGACTGGTGGTGTGGTGGCTGGTTGACTGGTAGTGTGGTGACTGGTAGTGTGGTGACTGGTGGCGTGGAGGCTGGTGGACTGGTGGTGTGGTGGCTGGTGGACTGGTGGTGTGGTGGCTGGTGGTGTGGTGGCTGGTGGACTGGTGGTGTGGTGGCTGGTGGACTGGTGGTTGGTGGCTGGTGGACTGGTAGTGTGTTGGCTGGTGGACTGGTAGTGTGGTGGCTGGTGGACTGGTAGTGTGGTGGCTGGTGGACTGGTAGTGTGGTGGCTGGTGGACTGGTAGTGTGGTGGCTGGTGGACTGGTAGTGTGGTGGCTGGTGGACTGGTAGTGTGGTGGCTGGTGGACTGACCCTGACAACGTGTTTTATCTAACAGACGTGGAGCTGCCTGCTAGCAGGTAGTGACGTGGAACTGTCTGCTAGCAGGGAGTGACGTGGAGCTGCCTGCTAGAAGGGAGTGATGTGGAGCTGCCTGCTAGGAGGGATTGACGTGGAGCTGCCTGCTAGCAGGTAGTGACGTGGAGGTGCCTGCTAGCAGGGAGTGACGTTGAGCTGCCTTCTAGCAGGTAGTGACGTGGAGCTGCCTGCTAGCAGGTAGTGACGTGGAGCTGCCTGCTAGCAGATAGTGACGTGGAGCTGCCTGCTAGCAGGTAGTGACGTGGAGCTGCCTGCTAGCAGGTAGTGACGTGGAGCTGCCTTTTAGCAGGTAGTGACATGGAGCTGGTTTCTAGCAGGTAGTGACGTGGAGCTGCCTACTAGCAGGTAGTGACGTGGAGCTGCCTGCTAGCAGGTAGTGACGTGGAGCTGCCTTCTAGCAGGTAGTGACATGGAGCTGCCTTTTAGCAGTTAGTGACGTGGAGCTGCCTACTAGCAGGTAGTGACGTGGAGCTGCCTGCTAGCAGGTAGTGACGTGGAGCTGCCTGATAGCAGGTAGTGACGTGGAGCTGCCTTCTAGCAGTTAGTGACGTTGAGCTGCCTACCGTGACGTGGAGCGCTCGAGGTAGTGACGTGGAGCTGCCTGCTAGCAGGTAGTGACGTGGAGCTGCCTGCTAGCAGGTAGTGACGGATAAACAACTGTGGAGAAAATTCTCCAGTTTAAAGGGAAGGGGGTAGCTCTCAGCCTTCTAAAAAAGGGGTTAGTGGACTACGTCTTCCTTGTCCCCACAGTAGCTTATTAAAGACGTATGTAGCAGGCGTCGCCGCACGTCTCTCCTTGCTTGAACTTAACTGCACAACGAGTGTTAACCAGAGTAATTGCTCTTTTTCCATAGCAGGAAAATTATAAGAAAACCTGCGCCCTACTTAGTCCACAAGTCAGTGGAATTATAACTATTAGGTCACTGTTAAACAACAAGGAAACAGCAGCCCTCGTGTGTTAATCTTTGTTGCATTGTTTAGCAGGAACGTCTATAAAGCCGAGATCAGCATGCTCTTCCTGGGTACGAAGAACTGGAGGGCGCCCCGCAGGGAAGCAAGTCAGATTGACTTCAGGCATCAGAATACGTCGTTAAATCTCCCGTTGAGGATAAAGACAATAGTGAATTTGTGCGGAAGACTCTGAAATACTATCAATCTTCACTAGGAAATTTAAATAGTGTTAACAACAAACACGAACGTAGTGATGTGCGGTGTAAATCACCATAAGTATTTTAACGTATATTCGCGGTCTACACTCAGGCGTAACGAACAGTGGGTGTAAAATCTCCCTACCGTGAATCGAATAGTGTTACTAAATACTGCTACATGAAGAGTGAGAGGACATTACAGCGAAGTATCGGTGGAAACAGCCTCAAAACATCATTCCCGGCCCACAGGGCGCTGCCAGCGCCTCAGCTCCCGTTACACGAGCAAGTCTTCACCAGCATCACATTTATAGTCTAACGTGATGTGCTGTATTATACACTCCTCTGGGGCGCATGTTAATAACTTACTGACTACTCAGGAGTGGAGACATAACTCTTCTGAAGGAGACTCCTTGAACCACAGCTGCAACAAGTCTGAGTCATCTCCCAAGCTAAGAATATTTCGGTTTATTATGTCGGAAAGTAGACTTGGCTGGTAAGTTTCCCCACAACAATGTTGTCACGTGATCACATTGTCTACCCGTCCTCATCCCAATGTCATTCTTCAGGTCACCATGTGTCACACCTCACTTCAGGTCACCATGCGTCACACCTCACTTCAGGTCACCATGTGTCACACCTCACTTCAGGTCACCATGCGTCACACCTCACTTCAGGTTACCATGTGTCACACCTCACTTCAGGTCACCATAAGTCACACGCCACTTCAGGTCACCATGTCTCACACGCCACTTCCGGTCACCATGAGTTACACCTCACTTCAGGTCACCATGTGTCACACCTCACTCTCTCTGTATGCCAGAAGTGACCAAGGTCTCAGGACCGAAACGTTGTCTAATAAATATGTGCTAGTGTTTGCTGACGTGTCTTTCTGAATTAACTTGTGTATTTAGTACCAAGGTTTATACCACAGATAACCCGCACATGGCAGAAACCTCATGAAGACGTTTCGCTGCGACTTGGACTATTTACAAGTCGCTAACACAAGAGTCGTAAGATTGTCTCCTGTGTGTGGGTTGTGTATTGTTGCAGTCACGGTGTTGTGCCTTGGTGTTCTGTACTGTTAATATTGACTGAAGAAGCCTGCAGCGCAGGCGAAATCTTTCGTTAATAAAGAATGTTAGAGTTGCACATGTTCCTTACTCATCAATAACTTATGTCCATGATATTTGTATTGATAAAGCCACTGGTTGCAGAAACGTCTACAAATAAAGAGACCCAGAGGTTGCGCATGTGTCTAGTTCCTCGTTCCTGGTAACTTTTCTTACTGTCAACAATATCAAAACAGAGTCTGTCTCTGGAACATACAAGTGCAGTGTGGCTCAGTCCTCCCTGCTAGCACGCTCTGGAACATACAAGTGCAGCGTGGCTCAGTCTCGCTAGCGCTCTGGAACATACAAGTGCAGCGTGGCTCAGTCCTCTGCTAGCACGCTCTGAACCAAGTGCAGCGTGGCTCAGTCCTCCTGCTAGCACGCTCTGGAACATACAAGTGCAGCGTGGCTCAGTCCTCCCTGCTAGCACGCTCTGGAACATACAAGTGCAGTGTGGCTCAGTCCTCCCTGCTAACACGCTCTGGAACATACAAGTGCATCGTGTCAGTCTCCGCTGCAGCTCTGGAACATCAGGCATCTGGCTCAGCCCTGCAGCCGCTCTGGAACATACAAGTGCAGTGTGGCTCAGTCCTCCCTGCTAGCACGCTCTGGAACATACAAGTGCAGTGTGGCTCAGTCCTCCCTGCTAGCACGCTCTGGAACATACAAGTGCATCGTGGCTCAGTCCTCCCTGCTAGCACGCTCTGGAACATACAAGTGCAGTGTGGCTCAGTCCTCCCTGCTAGCACGCGCTTCAAATCACCCACAATAAACACTCCACCAAAGTAACGCAAATTGCTTGTCGCGACAGTCAAGGGTGAATTTACATCTTTCCTCTTCCGCGTTGATTTTAGTCGCTGTCGAACTTAGACAACGGTGGAGCGATCCTGACACAAGACATGGGCCATCCTGAAGGTTGATGACGACATCCAGCCGAGTTACAGCCTGCAGTGGCTCTTCAACCTCACACACCGCTGATCTTCAAGGCACCAGTGCCACTCTCAACATTCTGCACCAGTAATACCCCATCATATAACTTTCTCAAAGCTATTATCAACTCACTCCAACATACGCTGCCTGGGTCAATTAAGCGGTAAAAGCGGCGAGGAACAAGCATGATAATAATGTTACCTAGGGTAGGGTTTTAAAAAACCCTGCCCTAGTTATCAGTGGTAGCTGGCACCCTAAGTTATAGCTGTTATCCTGAGCCTGGTCATGCAAATGTTCCTCTCAATTTTATCGTTGTAATCCTGGACATATTTCTTCTTAGTGTTTCTCATCTCCCTCTTACCTTCTATTGCCACCTCTCCAAGCACTCTTATCACCGACTGCTTCTATTACATATTCTCTCCCCTCTCCTCTACACCCTTCTCACACTAAATCTAACCCTCCCTCACCCACCAATATTCTCCCCCATACCTTACTCACACTAGCAAGGCTATTGCCTCGCCTTCCCCTACACTACTCACGAGACCGTGGCCACACTAGCAGCCGCCAGTGGTGCTGACCGTGGCCACACTAGCAGCCGCCAGAGGTGCTGACCGTGGCCACACTAGCAGCCGCCAGAGGTGCTGACCGTGGCCACACTAGCAGCCGCCAGAGGTGCTGACCGTGGCCACACTAGCAGCCGCCAGAGGTGCTGACCGTGGCCACACTAGCAGCCGCCAGAGGTGCTGACCGTGGCCACACTAGCAGCCGCCAGAGGTGCTGACCGTGGCCACACTAGCAGCCGCCAGAGGTGCTCACCTGCAAAGAGAGAAACAGATGTTAGTAACATGACAACACTAATGGAGGTTGGAAGATTACCCGAGGCGTGTGTGGACCAGCCTTCCCTCCCCACGGTACACACTCAATATAGCACGCATGCGCGCGCACACACACTCTTACCATCTATATCACTTCTTCACATACGGGTTTACAGCACATTTCCAGGTTAGGTGAGAAACAATATAAATGTAAGATAAAAGGGGATTAAAAAAAAAGATGTGAGAACAAAAAAGACAGTGCGCGCGTCTGTAATAAAACATTTATAATTCAACTGCTGAAGTCGCCGTCAACAGTCACCCATTTGACTGTCTTTACAAGTGTAATGGTGTGTGTGTGTGTGTGTGTGTGTGTGGTTAAGGCTGCTCACTGATAACTCCTTCAAATTAATATCAATGGTATGCAATACCGACAAGATGATGAATTAGACACAAGTTGCAACATCTGTAACTTATTAACTCATCTAAATGCATCTTACACGGACACATTATCTAAATAAACATATTACCTGTGTCTTGACTGTGACCTGTTTCCAGGCCTCTTTTACCCCCGTAGTCCATTATATATATATATATATATATATATATATATATATATATATATATATATATATATATATATATGAGAGAGAGATGTATCATTCTCAAGGTAAGTCACTCTGCTACTGATGTATCATTCTCAAGGTAAGTCACTCTGCTACTGTTGTATCATTCTCAAGGTAAGTCACACTGCTACTGGTGTATCATTCTCAAGGAAGTCACCTGCTACTGGTGTATCATTCTCAAGGCAAGTCACACTGCTACTGGTGTATCATTCTCAAGGTAAGTCACACTGCTACTGGTGTATCATTCTCAAGGTAAGTCACACTGCTACTGTTGTATCATTCTCAAGGTAAGTCACACTGCTACTGGTGTATCATTCTCAAGGTAAGTCACTCTGCTACTGTTGTATCATTCTCAAGGTAAGTCACTCTGCTACTGGTGTATCATTCTCAAGGTAAGTCACACTGCTACTGGTGTATCATTCTCAAGGTAAGTCACTCTGCTACTGGTGTATCATTCTCAAGGTAAGTCACACTGCTACTGATGTATCATTCTCAAGGTAAGTCACTCTGCTACTGTTGTATCATTCTCAAGGTAAGTCACTCTGCTACTGGTGTATCATTCTCAAGGTAAGTCACTCTGCTACTGGTATATCATTCTCAAGGTAAGTCACTCTGCTACTGGTGTATCATTCTCAAGGTAAGTCACACTGCTACTGTTGTATCATTCTCAAGGTAAGTCACTCTGCTACTGTTGTATCATTCTCAAGGTAATCCTTGCAGGTGTATCATTCTCAAGGTAAGTCACACTGCTACTGATGTATCATTCTCAAGGTAAGTCACACTGCTACTGTTGTATCATTCTCAAGGTAAGTCACTCTGCTACTGTTGTATCATTCTCAAGGTAAGTCACTCTGCTACTGGTGTATCATTCTCAAGGTAAGTCACACTGCTACTGATGTATCATTCTCTTTGATACGGGTTAATTCCAACGCTGGGAATATTACCCTTGTCAGAGTAACAAATATATTATTGTACAAAGCTGAAGGGTATTCATGTCTACAATATAAATTACTCTTCAGTCTTATACAATAATGCACAGACTTGATTTTTTTTACGAATTCATAAATGGTATGAAACAAGAATTGATAATTCTGAAATATTTTGAAAAAAAAAAAAATCCACGCCAAGAAGTCCTCACCAACTGTGAGGGACGACTCTCCTATTTCCAGCAACTTTCGCCATGCGACACCCAGTCTGCTTAATTTGTGTCTGAGATGCACACTACTGGATCCTATCTCTTGAAGGAGGAGGATCAGGGTTAATTTGTGTCTGGGATGCACACTACTGGATCCTATCTCTTGAAGGAGGAGGATCAGGGTTAATTTGTGTCTGGGATGCACACTACTGGATCCTATCTCTTGAAGGAGGAGGATCAGGGTTAATTTGTTTCTGAGATGCACACTACTGGATCCTATCTCTTGAAGGAGGAGGATCAGGGTTAATTTGTGTCTGAGATGCACACTACTGGATCCTATCTCTTGAAGGAGGAGGATCAGGGTTAATTTGTGTCTGAGATGCACACTACTGGATCCTATCTCTTGAAGGAGGAGGATAAGGGTTAATTTGTGTCTGAGATGCACACTACTGGATCCTATCTCTTGAAGGAGGAGGATCAGGGTTAATTTGTTTCTGAGATGCACACTACTGGATCCTATCTCTTGAAGGAGGATCAGGGTTAATTTGTTTCTGAGATGCACACTACTGGATCCTATCTCTTGAAGGAGGAGGATCAGGGTTAATTTGGGGTAGTCTGAGATGCACACTACTGGATCCTATCTCTTGAAGGAAGAGGATCAGGGTTAATTTGTGTCTGAGATGCACACTACTGGATCCTATCTCTTGAAGGAGGAGGATCAGGGTTAATTTGTTTCTGAGATGCACACTACTGGATCCTATCTCTTGAAGGAGGAGGATCAGGGTTAATTTGTGTCTGAGATGCACACTACTGGATCCTATCTCTTGAAGAAGGAGGATCAGGGTTAATTTGTGTCTGAGATGCACACTTGTGGAGAACAGGAGTAGTTTGAGGTAATCAGTCCCTCAACCTTGAGTCGATGTAATCAGTCCATCAATCTTGAAAATAACAGCACATGTGCGAAGAAGTGACTTATATACTGTAGACAGGTGAGGTGTAGCAGTCGTAGGTGTTAGGTATTAGGCGGTAGGTGGTTCTCTGAACCATTTATCTACATTCCTGTCAGACACAGCAACATCTTGTTAATACAGAGAATTCTTCACTTGTCCAACCTTCAGTCATGACCTACTTCCACATTTGGATTTGTCAAGTGTGATACCACCTACGACTGCTGCACCTCACCTGTCTACAGTACATAAGCCACTTCTTCCTGCATATGTTGTGTTCTTTTCAAGATTGATGGACTGACAACATCGACTCCAGGCTGAGGGACTGATTACCTCAAACTCCTCCTGATCTTCACCATTCTCCTTTGTATTGGACTGATATACCTTTGAAGAGTTTCGCGAGTTTCACTACTCTCGGAGCCCGGCCATGGGCCAGGCTCTTCTGGTGCTTGTCTGGTCAACCTGGCTGTTGCTGCTGGAGGCCCGCTCCCCCCACATATCCGTCACAGCCTGGTTGATCTTGCTACCTGGTGAAGATACTTGTCCAGTTTCCTCTACACTTGCTGCTTCTACACTTGTTCCAGCTATGTTTCTGATATCTTCTGGTAAGATGTTGAATACTCTTGGACCCCGGATGTTGATACAGTGATGAAGTCACTGTGGCGAAACGTTTCCTTAATAAAGATACCTAAGTGATGCACAGGTGTCTACTTTACAGACATCAAAGACTGACTGCTCATGAAGTGACTTGAGGAATTCATCAAGTACCACTTGAAGACGGCCAGGGTCGACTGAGGATCCTCCTTGTGTACTTGGAAAGGTTGTCGAAAAGTTTTGGTCATTTTTACACATACTGAGTTATATCTTAGAGTGCTGACTGCACCTCTGCTTCCATTGGAGTATCACCTCGTACTGTTGAAGCACAATACACGTGTACAAAAGTTATTTATGTATCTTATTTATCAACTTGTTGAAAATGGTATAAAATACTGACAAGTTGAAGATTAAGACACATGTGCAACTGGTCGGTTTTGAAAACCATTTATCACATGTGTCAGACACTGCAACATGTGTCAGACACTGCAACATGTGTCAGACACTGCAACATCATGGGAACTTGATACAAGGAATTCTTCAATACTTGTCCAACCATTGGACGAAGCACAAATAACCCCCACATAGAAAAGAGGAACTTACGACGACGTTTCGGTCCGACTTGGACCATTTACAAAGTCACACTGACAAAAAAGGAGAGAAGGAGGGAGTATATATAGGCCAGCAGACAGGGACGGGACGAGAGAGGAAGTAGGAAAGGAGGAAGAGAGGTAGTGGTAGAGGTAGTAGTAGTGGAGTCAGTCAAAGACTAAGAAAGAGGAGCACTGCAAGGAAACTAGGGCCCACAAGGGAGCTAGGGGCCCACAGAGGGTAGGAGCAAGAACACAGAGGGGGTAAATAATAATAATGGACCAAATACCCAAGGCAGACGAAAGAAAACCGAAAGGAGAAAGAGGAAAGGGGAAGAGGGAGAAGGAAAAAAAGAATCAGGTTAAGTCACTGGTGTTCTGAAGTTTGGAGCATTTAACAATGTAATGGGAAAGGAAAGCATCTACAGAGACAAAGCCACGACTAAGATTCATACAAGGAAAGTTGTGTATAAGGGAGGATTCAACTAGACGGCGACTGTGAAAGTTAGACGTAGGGTAGACAGTGTTAGCAGAATACTAGTCAATAGGATGACTGTGATCTCTGACATGACAGAAAAGAGCATTGTTGGTGTCGGCAAGCATAAGACTATCATTGTGCTCCCTAAGTCTGTCAGAAAGAGATCGGCCAGTTTCTCCAAAGCACTGAAGAGGACAGGAGCATCTATAGAGGGAGGAGAGGTATGAACTAGATTAGTGCGAAGAGTGTTAGTCTGGCGAAAAGTAAGTCTGATGTCCCGTCCCTGTCTGCTGGCCTATATATACTCCCTCCTCCTCTTCTTTTTGTTAGTGTGACTTTGTAAATGGTCCAAGTTGGACCGAAACGTCGTGGTAAGCTCCTCTCTTCTATGTGCGGGTTATTGTGTATTGTTCCAGTCACGGTATTGTGGCTTTTTTTGTTATTTTTGGACGAAGACCTACTTACAGTAGTGGATGGTTCCACTGTGATCCCCCCTCCTCCTGCTTCCACTCATCCCACTACAGTATATAAGTCACTTCCCCCACCATATGCTCTACTTTCTACAAGAGTGATGGACTGAACACATCGATTCCAGGCTGAGGGACTGATTACCTCAAACTCCTCCTCTCCTTACACCCTTTCTGCTTTGTAATGGACTGATTTAGCCACTGTGTGGCGAAAGTTTCCTTAATAAAGATTCCCATATGTTGCATGTCTCAATCTTCATATTGTGCAACAGTTGGGTATCTATTGATGAAACGTTTAGCCTACAGTTGGCGTCTTCAGTCAAATACAGAGGCAGCAGGTGTAATAATGAAATAAAGATGTAATCAGTCAATCAACCTTGGAGAAAAAGCATTTGAGGTGGTCAGTCCCCTCAGCCTTAAGAAGAGTTCAGCTCCATGGAGCTGAACTCTTCGATGAGTGGAACAGTCTACCTAGTAGGGTCACTGAAGCTAAAACCTTGGGTACCTTCAAATATAGGTTATATAAATATAGATAAATACATGAGTGAGAGGGGTTGGATTTAAGTGGGACTTGCACTTGAGTTAATAGGGTTATCAAAGCTTATTCCTTGGCCAACATTGATTGGGTAGCATTGAAAATGGGTTGGGCGAATAATTTTGTTAGTGGGTTTGGATTTGAGAAGGACATGCCTAGTACGGGCCAGTAGGCCTGCTTCGGTGTTCCTCATGTTCTTATGAACTCTTGCTCAAGGTCTGAACAGCTGCACCTACACCCACCTCACATCCCCACCCACAACATACAAAATCTGAATGGAAATAAGAGAACTAACAGCATCATTAGTGCTGGTAGATGTGTAGTGTAATGCTGGTAGATGTGTAGTGTAGCGCTAGATGTGTAGTGCCGGTAGATGAGAGATGTAGTGCTAGTAAATGTGAGATGTAGTGCTAGTAGATGTGAGATGTAGTGCTAGTATGCTGGTAAATGTGTAGTATTGGTGGATGTAGTCAAGGGGACACAGGTGGAAGTTAAAGACACGTATGAATGATAGGACTGTATGGAAGCATTGGTTTAGTCACTGGGAGGTTGACAAGTCGAATGACACAGTCTAGGAGGCGGGACCAAGAGCTAAGTCTTGACCGCTGCAAAGACAATAACCCCGCACCTCTCTATACACACTAACAAACTTAGGTCAACATTGCACCTTACTGACCTAGTTACAACATCGACACAGTAGTCGCAGTGTGTACCAGTGGCATGAATCATTTTTGGTCAGACAGTCTGTCGCTCTCACACTGACTCAATCACACTCACTCACTCACTCTCTCTCTCTCTCTCTCTCTCTCTCTCTCTCTCTCTCTCTCACACCGAGGCGCCTACTACAATACGTCCCACTAATTAAGGGTGTAATTTACCAGGACCATCAAGGTTCAAGGGATGACGTATAATGGGTGTCATTAATTAGTACCGATATGATCAGAGTAAAATTATCTTAAATCTAGTGGTGGAGGGATACCCCATCATTACCACTGCTACACCACTACTGACATTACCACTGCTACACCACAACTGACATTACCACTGCTACACCACAACTGACATTACCACTGCTACACCACTACTGACATTACCACTGCTACACCATTACTGACAACATTACCACTGCTACACCACTACTGACATTACCACTGCTACACCACTACTGATATTACCACTGCTACACCACCACTGACATTACCACTGCTACACCACTACTGACATTACCAATGCTACACCACCACTGAGATTACCAATGCTACACCACCACTGACATTACCACTGCTACACCACCACTGACAACATTACCACTGCTACACCACCACTGAGATTATCAATGCTACACCACCACTGACATTACCACTGCTATACCACCACTGACATTACCACTGCTACACCACCACTGACAACATTACCACTGCTACACCACCACTGACATTACCACTGCTACACCACCACTGACATTACCACTGCTACACCACCACTGACATTACCACTGCTACACCACCACTGACATTACCACTGCTACACCACCACTGACATTACCACTGCTACACCACCATTGACATTACCACTGCTACAACACCACTGACATTACAACTGCTACACCACCACTGACATTACCACTGCTACACCACCACTGACAACATTACCACTGCTACACCACCACTGACATTACCACTGCTACACCACCATTGACATTACCACTGCTACATCACTACTGACATTACCACTGCTACACCACTACTGACATTACCACTGCTACACCACCACTGACATTACCACTGCTACACCACCACTGACATTACCACTGCTACACCACCACTGACATTACCACTGCTACACCACCACTGACATTACCACTGCTACACCACCACTGACATTACCACTGCTACACCACCATTGACATTACCACTGCTACAACACCACTGACATTACCACTGCTACACCACCACTGACATTACCACTGCTACACCACCACTGACAACATTACCACTGCTACACCACCACTGACATTACCACTGCTACACCACCATTGACATTACCACTGCTACACCACTACTGACATTACCACTGCTACACCACTACTGACATTACCACTGCTACACCACCACTGACATTACCACTGCTACACCACTACTGACATTACCACTGCTACACCACTACAGACATTACCACTGCTACACCACCACTGACATTACCATTGCTACACCACCACTGACAACATTACCACTGCTACACCACTATTGACAACATTACCACTGCTACACGAGTAACAACATTACCACTGCTACACCACCACTGACAACATTACCACTGCTACACCACCACTGACAACATTACCACTGCTACACCACCACTGACAACATTACCACTGCTACACCACTCCTGACAACATTACCACTGCTACACCACTACTGACATTACCACTGCTACACCACCACTAACAACATTACCACTGCTACACCACCACTAACAACATTACCACTGCTACACCACCACTAACAACATTACCACTGCTACACCACCACTGACAACATTACCACTGCTACACCACTACTGACAACATTACCACTGCTACACCAGTAACAACATTAACACTGCTACACCACCACTGACAACATTACCACTGCTACACCACCACTGACAACATTACCACTGCTACACCTCCACTGACAACATTACCACTGCTACACCAGTAACAACATTACCACTGCTACACCACCACTGACAACATTACCACTGCTACACCACCACTGACAACATTACCACTGCTACACCTCCACTGACAACATTACCACTGCTACACCAGTAACAACATTACCACTGCTACACCACCACTGACAACATTACCACTGCTACACCACCACTGACAACATTACCACTGCTACACCACCACTGACAACATTACCACTGCTACACCTCCACTGACAACATTACCACTGCTACACCTCCACTGACAACATTACCACTGCTACACCACTACTGACATGTCGATGGCAGGAGTCTAGACCTGGGGCTGAATTCACGGGCATGTTGTCGATGGTAGGAGTCTAGGCCTGGGGCTGAATGCACGGGCATGTTGTCGATGGCAGGAGTCTAGGCCTGGGGCTGAATGCACGGGCATGTTGTCGATGGCAGGAGTCTAGGCCTGGGGCTGAATGCACGGGCATGCAAAGTCAACTGGAGAAGAATACTACGCTAGAAATTGTGGGGATATTGGCAGTGTTTTGCGCCTCGTTGATGTGTGGTTCACTGAACACAGTAGTTCTATTGTAACTTAAGTATTTTCACTCCCTTACTGTCATCGTGATGTGGCTTTTACTCTGGACTTTGTAAACAAGAAGTATTTAGGTATTTCTTCTAATGTCATTGATGGCTCTTTGCTCCCTCTGTCTCACCTGGACCCCCTTATGATGGAGTCGGTTTGTGTTCTGTGTTCTCCACTTCCCTAACCACAGTTAGCGGGGCAGTGGTGCATACGTTGAACTGCATGCAGTTGGCACCAACAGTCTGGTCTGCAACAATGGCTAGGGACGGGGAGGAGCAGTGACCAACGGAACTGTCTACATGCATTCTACTATTACTACTACTGATAATATGTGTACAGCAGTGGTCAAGACTGTCATACAAGAGTGCACGCACATTCTCATTCTCATTCTCTCTCTCTCTCTCTCTGTCTCTCTCTCTCTCTCTCTCTCTCTCTCTCTCTCTCTCTCTCACACTGACAGTGGGTCATTCTACTAGTAACAAACTTAACATTAACTAGTGGTTAGCTGGTTGCCACTGGATAATGCAACAACACCTGCAACACAA
Source organism: Cherax destructor (assembly GCA_009830355.1). Taxonomy (NCBI): domain Eukaryota; kingdom Metazoa; phylum Arthropoda; class Malacostraca; order Decapoda; family Parastacidae; genus Cherax; species Cherax destructor. Next base: position 211,523 of record WNWK01001197.1, on the reverse strand, counting down.
TGTCTAGCAACCTCATCCACTTGATGCAACAATACCTGCAACACTTAAGGTCTAGCAACCTCATCCACTTGATGCAACAATACCTGCAACACGGAAGGTCTAGCAACCTCATCCACTTGATGCAACAACACCTGCAACACTTAAGGTCTAGCAACCTCATCCACTTGATGCAACAATACCTGCAACACGGAAGGTCTAGCAACCTCATCCACTTGATGCAACAACACCTGCAACACTTAAGGTCTAGCAACCTCATCCACTTGATGCAACAACACCTGCAACACTGAAGGTCTAGCAACCTCATCCACTTGATGCAACAACACCTGCAACACTGAAGGTCTAGCAACCTCATCCACTTGATGCAACAATACCTGCAACACTGAAGGTCTAGCAACCTCATACACTTGATGCAACAATACCTGCAACACTGAAGGTCTAGCAACCTCATCCACTTGATGCAACAACACCTGCAACACTGAAGGTCTAGCAACCTCATCCACTTGATGCAACAACACCTGCAACACTTAAGGTCTAGCAACCTCATCCACTTGATGCAACAACACCTGCAACACTGAAGGTCTAGCAACCTCATCCACTTGATGCAACAACACCTGCAACACTGAAGGTCTAGCAACCTCATCCACTTGATGTAACAACACCTGCAACACTGAAGGTCTAGCAACCTCATCCACTTGATGCAACAACACCTGCAACACTGAAGGTCTAGCAACCTCATCCACTTGATGCAACAACACCTGCAACACTGAAGGTCTAGCAACCTCATCCACTTGATGCAACAATACCTGCAACACTGAAGGTCTAGCAACCTCATCCACTTGATGCAACAACACCTGCAACACTTAAGGTCTAGCAACCTCATCCACTTGATGCAACAATACCTGCAACACTGAAGGTCTAGCAACCTCATCCACTTGATGCAACAACACCTGCAACACTGAAGGTCTAGCAACCTCATCCACTTGATGCAACAACACCTGCAACACTTAAGGTCTAGCAACCTCATCCACTTATCTCCTCCTCTACACATACTTGTTCTCTTCAACATTTCCATTCCTTTTAGACTCCTTTCCTTACTGCTCAAGTCTCCCTCTCCTTCCTTACTTCCTCCTCACGTCTTCCTTCCCCATCTTAAACCTCGTTCTCTTCTTGAATCTTCTTCCTTCTTATTTCTCCTCCCACTTCTCTAAGTATCTTTAACCTTAAATCTCATTTTCCTTAACTCTCTTCCTCTTCTTAAAGATCCTTCCCTTTGAGTCTCCTCCTTAATAAGATTCCTTTCCCTTCTTAAGCCTCTTCCACATTCTCCACACGTCTCCTCCCATATGTTTCTTAGTCTCCTCCTTAAGTCGTTTTCTCATTACGTTTCCTTATCTTCTTCGTTAACTCACTACTACAACTTTCCCAGGAGTGTTGTGGGTGCTGGAGGTGGGTGCTGGTGTGGGTACTGGTGTGGGTGCTGGTGTGGGTGCTGGTGTGGGTGCTGGAGGTGGTTGCTGGTGTGGGTGCTGGTGTGGGTACTAGAGGCAGGTACAAGCGTGTGAGTGTATTGCTTCCCTGTGCACTGTCTCCGCCTCATCAATGGCTGCTCCCAGCCTCAAAGCTCCCTCCCTCCCACACGATAATAAACCAAACAATACCCCACCACATCGCACCTTAAATGTAAACAAGGTGAGAGGGGGAGGGGGGCGGCCACCAGCCTGGGTTGTAACCCACTTAACTACGTGCACACAAAGTTCCTGCAACTCTCACAAACTAAGCAACTGTGCAACATCACTGACAGAAGTGTAATTCTTAGGATAATTGTCTCCAACTCAGAACGAAACCTTCAAAGTTCTTGTAACAAGTGAACCCACAATGAAATATGTTGAAAAATGATATAAAATACTGACAAGCTGATGAATAAAACACATGTGTAACATTTGGGTATCATTATTTGTACATTTGTCTTACGAGGCTTGATGATATCACCATACTGAGGTACCAGCTTACCATGGACACCCGTTGATTCAGTACCTCGTGTACGAAACTCATCCTGTGTGAAGCAACACACAAACACAAAAACCAGTTTTATTTTTTTAACTCTAGTAATCTTACTTTCATCACTATGATCAATGGTGGGTCACCCGTGGCCGGTCCTAGACCAGGTCTTCTGGTGCTACCCGCACAGTCCAACCAATGCACCACAACCCGCCTGATAAGGAACTCTTGTAACTTACGCAGTTCCCTCGTCAAGACAGCTAAGAGACCATTGATAATTTCCCTCATGTATAAAGGGAAGGATGTTGAAAAGTCTTGGTTTCTTTACGCTTGTTATATCAATGTTTTCCATGCATCCATGCTCTTAAACCGTACCACGGGCGGGGATTGAACTCGTGGCGAGTGTTCGTCACGGCCATGCTAACGGTATATTCATCTGTAAAAACTTGCATTTGTGGTCACTGTGGGGGCTGTGTTAACCTTCCTATTGTGTATTCATATACCTAGTTGCATGAATCTTATTGTAGTCAGCTGGTTCAGTGGCTTACACGCTGACCTGGAGATTTACGACTCACTCGCCATGAGTTCAATCCCCGCCCGTGGTATGCTTTGTTTGCAATCGTGTCATTACGATTTTGTGAACAATGCTTTTTATTAAAGCTACGGTATTTTGAACAGTCTGTAGAACCGTTGTTGTCGTCGGGAATAATTTCGGTGTGCAGGTTAGGGATCAATCCCTCCAAATTTTTCAAGATGAAAATTATGATGCATGTTTCTCGCCTATATTCCAGGGAGTACTCTTCAGTGGACTTCAGGCATTAACAATAAATATATATGAGCAAACTGCTCATATATATTTAGATCAACAGTCACTGTTCAGAGCAGTGACGGATCTCTGTACAGTCCCAGTTCTGTAATATCGTCTGCCTTAACAGTGACTATTAATGCGCTACAAGATTCTAGTTTAGAGAAAGTCAGTGAATGTCATTATTATTATTATTATTGACTTGGCTCTTTTGTGAACGCAATATTACAGCCTCACTCACAAAGTCCCTCATATTCCTCTTCTGTCTGTCTCGTACCATACCAACATCACCCTCCCTCCCTCCCTCCCTCCCTCCCGCCTTTGTAAGAATACCATCCTGTGAGTGACCACCATAATGACAGCATTGTGCAGCACCATACTTCACTACTGTGAAGTACTACTCACACTGTGAAACATAATAGTACAACACAAAAATTTGGCACTACACTGACGATATCAACTTTAATATGAACAATATTTAATGGCAACAAATCCTGCATACACTTGTGAAATACTGCCAACATCAGTTGCAACCTGCTAATGTGTTTATGGTATTGCATTCTATATTCCTGTATTCCTTCATGCACTTTATACTGCCACACGACTCCCACTCCACAGCCCTGCACTCATAGTCCAATAATAATTTTCCTAACCTATGTGACGTATAATTTGTTGTGTTGTTCATAACAAATCAGTCCCGAATCCCTAAACTATAATCCTGGTTAATAAAACATCAAGTTGTCTGTCAGGAAGGTGGCTTGTTGTGTGTACTACCTTCACAACTACCACACCTGTCATTACTCTTGTGTGTACTACCTTCACAACTACCACACCTGTCATTACTCTTGTGTGTACCTTCCCACACCTGTCAATCTTGTTTTATACTTCACCTACACCTGTCATTACTCTTGTGTGTACTACCTTCACATACCACACCTGTCATTACTCTGTGTGTGTACTACTTCACAACTACCACACCTGTCATTCTCTTGTGTGTACTACCTTCACATACCACACCTGTCATTACTCTTGTTGTGTGTACTACCTTCACAACTACCACACCTGTATTACTCTTGTTGTGTGTACTACTTCACTACCACACCTGTCATTACTCTTGTTGTGTACTACCTTCACAACTACCACACCTGTCATTACTCTTGTTGTTGTGTGTCTACTTCACTACCACACCTGTCATTACTCTTTGTGTACTACCTTCACAACTCCACACCTGTATTACTCTTGTGGTGTACTACCTTCACAACTACCACACCTGTCATTACTCTTGTTGTGTGTCTACTCTTCACAATACACACTGTCATTATCTTGTTGTGTGTCTACTTCACTACCACACCTGTCATTACTCTGTTGTGTGTACCTTACAACTACCACACCTGTATTACTCTGTGTGTGTACTACCTTCACAACTACCACACCTGTCATTACTCTTGTTGTGTGTACTACCTTCACAACTACCACACCTGTCATTACTCTTGTTGTGCTATCATACATGTTACTCTCTTTCACAACTACCACACCTGTCATTACTCTTGTTGTGTGTACTACCTTCACTACCACACCTGTCATTACTCTTGTTGTGTGTCTATTCACTACCACACCTGTCATTACTCTTGTTGTGTACTACCTTACAACTACCACACCTGTCATTACTCTGTGTGTACTATTTACTACACCTGTCATACTCTGTGTTACTACTTCACAACTCACACCTGTCATTACTCTTGTTGTGTGTACTACCTTCACAACTACCACACCTGTCATTACTCTTGTTGTGTGTACTACCTTCACAACTACCACACCTGTTATTACTCTTGTTGTGTGTACTACCTTCACAACTACCACACCTGTCATTACTCTTGTTGTGTGTACTACCTTCACAACTACCACACCTGTCATTACTCTTGTGTGTACTACCTTCACAACTACCACACCTGTCATTACTCTTGTTGTGTGTACTATCTTCACAACTACCACACCTGTCATTACTCTTGTTGTGTGTACTATCTTCACAACTACCACACCTGTCATTACTCTTGTTGTGTGTACTACCTTCACAACTACCACACCTGTCATTACTCTTGTTGTGTGTACTACCTTCACTACCACACCTGTCATTACTCTTGTTGTGTGTACTACCTTCACTACCACACCTGTCATTACTCTTGTTGTGTGTACTACCTTCACAACTACCACACCTGTCATTACTCTTGTTGTGTGTACTACCTTCACAACTACCACACCTGTCATTACTCTTGTTGTGTGTACTACCTTCACAACTACCACACCTGTCATTACTCTTGCTGTGTGTACTTTCACTACCACACCTGTCATTACTCTTGCTGTGTGTACTATCTTCACTACCACACCTGTCATTACTCTTCCTGTGTGTACTACCTTCACTACCACACCTGTCATTACTCTTGTGTGTACTATCATCACTACCACACCTGTCATTACTCTTGCTGTGTGTACTATCACTACCACACCTGTCATTACTCTTGCTGTGTGTACTATCTTCACTACCACACCTGTCATTACTCTTGCTGTGTGTACTATCATCACTACCACACCTGTCATTACTCTTGCTGTGTGTACTATCACTACCACACCTGTCATTACTCTTGCTGTGTGTACTATCTTCACTACCACACCTGTCATTACTCTTGCTGTGTGTACTATCACTACCACACCTGTCATTACTCTTGCTGTGTGTACTATCTTCACTACCACACCTGTCATTACTCTTGTTGTGTGTACTATCTTCACTACACACCTGTCATTACTCTTGTGTGTACTACCTTCACAACTACCACACCTGTCATTACTCTTGCTGTGTGTACTACCTTCACAACTACCACACCTGTCATTACTCTTGTTGTGTGTACTATCTTCACAACTACCACACCTGTCATTACTCTTGTGTGTACTACATTCACTACCACACCTGTCATTACTCTTGTTGTGTGTACTACCTTCACAACTACCACACCTGTCATTACTCTTGTTGTGTGTACTGCCTTCACAACTACCACACCTGTCATTATTCTTGAAGGTCAACAATGCCCCGTGGTAACTTGCCTCCATAAACGTTACTAAAATTAACCACACACAATTTCATCTCAAATATCTGTGTATTACTAATTTCTTCAGTTGCTTTACTTAAGCCTATAAAAAATTCTTCTTATAGGGGATAGTGTTAAATATTAAAGCCTCTGGTTAATACTAAGGTACCCTATTAAGCACTGATCTCAAACTTAATTCTCCCAGCCACAGACACTATAAGACTTCTCCTGCAAATATTCTCTTGAAAAAAAGTAAAAAAAAAATGGAACTTCTCTGCTTTCATCGTCCACCGTGCTAAATGACTGTCAAGATCGTCCACCGTGCTAAATGACTGTCAAGATCGTCCACCGTGCTAAATGACTGTCAAGATCGTCCACCGTGCTAAATAACTGTCAAGATCGTCCACCGTGCTAAATAACTGTCAAGATCGTCCACCGTGCTAAATAACTGTCAAGATCGTCCACCGTGCTAAATAATTGTCAAGATCGTACAACGTGCTAAATGACTGTCAAGATCGTCCACCGTGCTAAATAACTGTCAAGATCGTACAACGTGCTAAATAACTGTCAAGATCGTCCACCGTGCTAAATAACTGTCAAGATCGTCCACCGTGCTAAATAACTGTCAAGATCGTCCACCGTGCTAAATAATTGTCAAGATCGTACAACGTGCTAAATGACTGTCAAGATCGTCCACCGTGCTAAATAACTGTCAAGATCGTCCACCGTGCTAAATAACTGTCAAGATCGTCCACCGTGCTAAATAACTGTCAAGATCGTCCACCGTGCTAAATGACTGTCAAGATCGCACCTAGGATTCACGTCTCCAGACAACATACAACACGAAACAGAAAATAATCATAAGCTTACTTCCTACTCAGGCCTTGTCAGTGTTCCCACAACCCTCTTCTAAACAACCTCATAGCCAGAGTTGTACCATCCTTATATGATGGTCACAATGTTGTGTCAACATATTCTTCCATGATGGTCATAATATTGTGTCAACATATCCTCCCCACTAAACATGGTCACAAGGTTGTGTCAACATATCCTCCCCACTAACCATCATGGTAACAAGGATGTGTCAACATATCCTCCCCACTAACCATCATGGTAACAAGGTGTGTCAACATATCCTCCCCACTAACCATCATTGTAACAAGGCTTGTCAATATCCCAAACCACAGTACAGGGTCAACATATCCTCCCCACTAACCATCATGGTAACAAGGCTGTGTCAACATATCCTCCCCACTAACCATCATGGTAACAAGGCTGTGTCAACATATCCTCCCCACTAACCATCATGGTAACAAGGCTGTGTCAACATATCCTCCCCACTAACCATCATGGTAACAAGGCTGTGTCAACATATCCTCCCCATACACAATCTCTTCTAAAAGCAGCATCATATGTTGATCTCTAACATCTCATCCACTTCCTGTTCAACCTTGATCTGTCACCTAACATCCACACTATGTAGTAACATCCACACTATGTACTAACATCCACACTATATACTAACATCCACACCATGTACTAACATCCACACTATGTAGTAACATCCACACTATGTACTAACATCCACACTATGTACTAACATCCACACTATGTACTAACATCCACACTATGTACTAACATCCACACTATGTACTAACATCCACACTATGTACTAACATCCACAGTATGTACTAACATCCACACTATGTGCTAACATCCATAAAAAATAATTTGCACTAGAATACTTGTGAACTTCTTAGCACTTAAAAAGTTTTATATAATTACATAAAACTGGAGACACTGACAGTGTTACACAGAGTCAAACACTGACAGTGTTACACTGAGTCAAACACTGACAGTGTTACACTGAGTCAAACACTGACAGTGTTACACTGAGTCAGTCAAACACTTACAGTGTTACACTGAGAGGCAGTCAAACTGCCAATGTTACACTGAGAGTCAGTCAAACACTGACAGTGTTACACTGAGTCAGTCAAACACTGACAGTGTTACAATGAGTCAGTCAAACACTGACAATGTTACACTGAGAGTCAGTCAAACACTGACAGTGTTACACTGAGTCAGTCAAACACTGACAGTGTTACAATGAGAGTCAGTCGAACACTGACAGTGTTACAATGAGAGTCAAACACTGACAGTGTTACAATGAGAGTCAGTCAAACACTGACAGTGTTACAATGAGAGTCAAACACTGACAGTGTTACAATGAGAGTCAGTCAAACACTGACAGTGTTACAATGAGAGTCAGCAAGTGACTTGAAAACTATAAATGACCCCGGGAATCAAAACAAGGAAAAGGGAAAACATGCAGAGAACATGCAGGGAGAACATGCAGAGAGAACATGCAGAGAACATGCAGGGAACATGCAGGGAGAACATGCAGAGAACATGCAGAGAGAACATGCAGGGAGAACATGCAGAGAGGAGAACATTCAGGAAGAACATGCAGAGAGAAGAATATGCAGGGAGAACATGCAGGGAGAACATGCAGAGAGGAGAACATGCAGGGAGAACATGCAGAGAGGAGAACATTCACGGAGAACATGCAGAGAGAAGAATATGCAGGGAGAACATGCAGGGAGAACATGCAGAGAGGAGAACATGCATGGAGAACATGCAGAGAGAAGAATATGCAGGGAGAACATGCATGAAGAACATGCAGAAAGAATATGCAGGGAGAACATGCATGGAGAACATGCATGGAGAACATGCAGAGAGAACATGCATGGAGAACATGCATGGAGAACATGCATGGAGAACATGCAGAGAGAAGAATATGCAGGGAGAACATGCATGGAGAACATGCATGGAGAACATGCATGGAGAACATGCAGAGAAGAATATGCAGGGAGAATATGCATGGAGAACATGCAGAGAAGAATATGCAGGGAGAACATGCATGGAGAATATGCATGGAGAACATGCAGAGAGAATATGCATGGAGAACATGCATGGCGAACATGCATGGAGAACATGCATGGAGAACATGCATGGAGAACATGCAGAGAGAAGAATATGCAGGGAGAACATGCATGGAGAACATGCAGAGAGAAGAATATGCAGGGAGAACATTCAGGGATGTGGCGGATTTTTTCTTCCAGTAGCTTCATTATCCTTCCCCTCTGTAAGGTAGTTCCTGACCCCAGTGTCACCGTGACCACTGGCACCCCACCAGTGTCACCGTGACCACTGGCACCCCCACCAGTGTCACCGTGACCACTGGCACCCCACCAGTGTCACCGTGACCACTGGCACCCCCACCAGTGTCACCGTGACCACTGGCACCCCACCAGTGTCACCGTGACCCCTGGCACCCCACCAGTGTCACCGTGACCACTGGCACCCCACCAGTAGAGGAGAAAAGGGGAAAGGTTGTTAAACCGACTCTCATCTTAGGAGGCCGTGTAACCCTAACATCACGTTCTTTTGACTTATATAAGTCATCAGTGGCTTGATTTCTAAGTCATCAGTGGCTTGATGTATAGGTACGACACCTTGACCTAGCAGGACTACAGCCTCGAATTTATGAATGTCACAGTGACTTGACATTGTCACACGTCCAGACCACTTGACCAGTGTTTGTTGTTTACCGTCTGTGGCAACCATGCCTAGGACTGACCCAGACATACAATATGAAAGGCCAGAGACGGATTTCAATCTTCGTCTGGACACCAAGTATAAAATGACATAACCTTCTTCCACCTGTGGATTTGTCCAAGGTGACACCGCCTACGACTGCTTCACCTCACCATTCTTAGCGTATATGCTGTATTCTTATCAAGAGTGATGGACTGATTACATCGAGTAAAGGTTGAGGGACTGATTACCTCAAACTACTCATCTTCACCATACTTCTTTGCACTGGACTGATGAAGCCACTGTGTGGCGAAACGTTTCCACAATAAAGATACCCAAATGTTGCACACGTGTCTAATATATCACCGTGTAAGGTGTAAGCCAGGACAGTGCTGACGTATCCTAGTTAAGGTGGGAGTGCTGAAGGCTCATCTAAGTGACTTGTGGATCTTTGGACTTACGCTGGATTCACAGTCAAGTTTAGTGAAAGTGACCTTGTGACATTACCTGCACGTGGTGCTGTTATCCACCAGGATATGGATAACAACCAGGCACGATGACCGCTCGTCAGGCAAGACCAGAATAGATGGTCTTGCCTGTCGTCTCTATAACAGCTACTTGTTCAGCATAGACTGCAATGCACAATCTCATTCCAGGTAGTTAGGGATCTAACATAGGCAGAGTGGTAGTAGACTGGATCATCGTGAGTCAGTCGCTGGTCACGGTGTCAACACCGTGTAGTAAGAAGCCACAAAGATCACGTTTACACCACCACTGAGACATCAGATTGGTAAATGACCAGTAGCCAGTATACTTAGCAGAAATATAGACCTGTCGAAGGGAAGAGTTCACATGTAGACCTGGAGTCTACATGAGCTACACTGACGAGTGACATTAGTGTCAATGTAGAATTCCTAATTATCGACAAGGGAACAGAACAATATAATATACAGTTGACGACATTTATTACAGGAAACGTTTCGCCAGGCAGTGGCTTCTTCAGGAGTAAAGAAGTAACTCGTGGCGAAACGTCTTATTCCACATCTTGTCAATATCACCATAACATTTTTCATAAGAACATGAGGAAAAGTGCTGTAGGCCTACTGGCCTGTACTAGGTAGGTCCTTCTCAAACCCAAACCCTGTAGCATGCAGGGAGGAGAACATACAGGAAGGAGGGTTGTACCTACCATGAGGAGAGCTTCCTGGATGCTGGGGGTGTGTCTAGGGCGGCGGGATCTTGGGTGGTGCGAGAGTCACTGTACCGGCGCTCACGGTGAGAGTTCCACCGCTTGAGGATGGTGCTCACCCTCAGGGAGGGGTCTGACCCCAGACAGCTGGTGTTGCTCACTCTGACAGAGGGGTCTGACCCCAGACAGGTAGTGGTGCTCACTCTGAGGGAGGGGGGTGACCCCAGGCAGGTGGTGTGGGTGCAAGCCCCCGTCACCTGCACCTTGGGACCGACCCCTCCTCCTCCCTCAGCGGTCGCATGCGGTGCTTCTGTCTGCGAGTGTTCCTTAAAACTGAGGCGGCGGACCCGGGGTTGGCGGCTGGGTGCGGCCATCAGGTCCCCCTCCCCCCGCGGCGGCCGCGTCCTCAGCGCCGTACAAGAGTTGCGGCGCCGCAGGCGGTGTCCGCCGCTGTACTTCATCATCTTGAGGACTGACCAAGGTTTTATCTACTACTCTGGCCATCTAAAACGTTTCAAAGTCACACGGATACGCAGCAGTGCCTGGCCCCGGAGGCTTACGTCAACGTTCTGTATGTGGCACTGTAGTGGAGGCCAGTCATGGCGGGGTGGTCGGCACTGTGGTAACGACACACACATGGGCGGCACTGATACACTCCCCTACGTCACACATGGCCGCTACCCCATCACAATGTAACTCTTCTCAACGCTCATGACATCGTTACAATAACAATCTTGTTACTTTGTTATCTGTATCACTTCCACTACAATAAAGCCAATGATTAGTACCTGAAAAGTGATCTTGGTGTTATGTTGGTCAGGAAACACAAGTGACTGCTGACACGGGGTGGTAGTCAGGTGACTGGTTTAATAGTGACACGGGTGGTAGTCAGGTGACTGGTTTAATGGTGACACGGGGTGGTAGTCAGGTGACTGGTTTAATAGTGACACGGGGTGGTAGTCAGGTGACTGGTTTAATGGTGACACGGGGTGGTAGTCAGGTGACTGGTTTAATGGTGTCACGGGGTGGTAGTCAGGTGACTGGTTTAATGGTGACACGGGGTGGTAGTCAGGTGACTGGTTTAATAGTGACACGGGGTGGTAGTCAGGTGATTAGTTTAATGGTGACACGGGGTGGTAGTCAGGTGACTGGTTTAATGGTGACACGGGGTGGTAGTCAGGTGACTGGTTTAACGGTGACACGGGGTGGTAGTCAGGTGACTGGTTTAATGGTGACACGGGGTGGTAGTCAGGTGACTGGTTTAATGGTGACACGGGGTGGTAGTCAGGTGACTGGTCAACGCCCCTGCGGCCCGGTCTGTGACCAGGCCTGTCTCTTAATATCATGTTTATTTTTCTTCTATAATCTACCTTGTTCATAATTACTATCACATTTACTTTGTCTGCTTTCGTAAGGTGAAGTCCAGGATCTTAATTCATGGTGTAACTTAATCTTTGATGACAGGCTCTAGGAACCACCATATCACTATGTACAATACTTACACAAGTGCAGTATTTCAACAGCAGTCAGCTAGAAAATATACAGTAAACACAAAATAGCACCATACTGTGATGGGTGAGCCAGTGGGCCACCAGCAGCAGCAACAGCCTAGCTGACCAGGCTAGCACCAGACGATCCTGGCCTATGGCTGGGCTCCGGGAGTAAAAAGACTCTCGAAACTCTTCAAAGGTATATCAAAGGTATAAAGAAACGGAGGTCACAATGGGATATATGCCAGCTGGTGGCCTGAGAGAGTCTTCTTGGATGAGAATATTCACCAAACAAGTAATCAAACTCACCACCTCCCCACTAACAAGTCAGAAGGCCACAGCACACCTAAGTGTGCTGTGGCCTTCAACCACAGACCTAGACGATCTAGGGTTTAATAACTCTACTAGATGATCTAAGGTTTAACAGCACTACTAGATGACCTTGACAAGGATGGTTACAAGAATGTGACTGGTCTTGTTCCTGCCTAATAAATACGCAAGAACTCTGTAGAGTCAACAATGATACTCAAATATTCTTTTATCTATAAAAAGAATGTACTTCTTAGGTCTGAAAATGGAAGATAAATATATTTATCTCCCTGAAGTAACTGTTACTTTAAGATTGTTTCAGGAATCATCGTCCCAGCGACCTGCTCCAAGACCGGGTGGTTAGGGCGATGATCCCTGGGATGATGATCCCTGGGATGATGATCCCTGGGATGATGATCCCTGGGATGACGATCCCTGGGATGATGATCCCTGGGATGATGATCCCTGGGATGATGATCCCTGGGATGATGATCCCTGTCAGTCAGGCTGTGGTGGAGGTATACACACCTTCAAAAATAACAGGTAAAACGAGACGAAGAGGAAAGGTCATATGAGTAGTCTGGTCCTCACTGAGTACAACTTGAGGTGAGTACAACTTGAGGTGAGTACAACTTGAGGTGAGTACAACTTGAGGTGAGTACAACGAGGTGAGTACAACGGTAGTACAACTTGAGGTGAGTACAACTTGAGGTGAGTACAACTTGAGGTGAGTACAACTTGAGGTGAGTACAACTTGAGGTGAGTACAACTTGAGGTGAGTACAACTTGAGGTGAGTACAACTTGAGGTGAGTACAACTTGAGGTGAGTACAACTTGAGGTGAGTACAACTTGAGGTGAGTACATCCACAACAAATATTAGCACATCCCACTTGTGCTCATCTTACAACAGACAAAAGGATCTGCCCTTGAACCTTCAATCTTGAACAAGATGTTTGTATCCTGTGATTATATGGTAAAAAGATACTAAATGCAGAGCAAACCTTGGTGTATACACAGGTGTGAGTGGAAGCAGAGCTTCCTCCAGCCAATACAAGTGACACAACATAACATTGTGTACAGAAACATGTTAGGTGACTAGTGGACAGGTTATATTTTAAGTGGAGATGCGCCGGTTTTGTGGTATCGGTGAAAAAAGGGAACGATACCAGCCGATATTTTTCAAATATTAATATTACGTGTGTTTAATTATATCAACATTCACAAGGACTTTTTACATCTTCACATCTCTTCTACTTGTGTTAGCTCTTCTGTTCTGAAGAAGTTTACTGTGTAGGCGAAACGTTTCAGAATAAAGATACTTAACTGTTGGACATGTGTCTTACTTATCAACCTGTCGGTATTGTATACCTTCTTCATACTCCAACAACAACAGAGCAGGTGTGTATCACTCTGCACCACAACTCGTTCCGCACTACAAACATCACAACAGGGCTGCGGCACTAGGAACACTCTCGAAAGCCTTTAAAGGTAAGCTTGCATACGCCTGCGTCAGACGTATACCTTGCAACATCACTGTCATTTTCAAATCTGACA
>WNWK01001197.1:70000-195000 GCA_009830355.1 Cherax destructor | reverse complement strand
TGTGTGTGTGTGTGTGTGTGTGTGTGTGTGTGTGTTAGTGTACTGAGTACCTCACAGGTGATGGTGTGTGTGTGTAGTATAGTGTAGTGTAGTATACTGTAGTGTAGTATAGTGTAGTGTAGTACAGTGTAGTATAATGTAGTGTAGTATAGTGTAGTGTAGTATAATGTAGTGTAGTATAGTGTAGTATAATGTAGTATAGTGTAGTATAGTGTAGTGTAGCGTTTATGGACGGCTAGTTTATCCCTTAGACGAGTCATGTTAAAATCGTTTTTCGTTAGAGATATTTAACTAATGTAATCCATATATGTTACATTATATAATGCAACATTCTGTGACTGCCATAAAACTCCAGTAAATCTGTATGACAGAATTTTCCATCCATTTCTTCTAGTACTCCAATATCCTTTCCCTTACCATCTTTTCCAGAACTTCTGACAGTTTCCTAGTTACAAATGATGGCCTTGTTGTTAAGTGACTCTGTCTCCTTTTTTTTCATAAATGGACCACATTTGACCTTTTTTCAAATTTTATGATATTTGTCTGACTGGAGAGACGAAGTGTTCACTTTCGTTACTGGGTACATACCGACCCTGGGGAAGTTCTTGTTGCTACTTTACACTATCACAAAATAGCAGCAGTAGTTGCTATTTTATTGGCAACCAGGGAAGCATTTAGAGGTTGCTCTGTCTCCATTAACATAACCTCCCTCATAAACATCTTAAATAATAACCTTTTGGGGACTTATAATTTCTGAGCATTGTCCGGCGTCTGCAGCCTATGTGAACTGGTGGTCTATACACTCTGATACAAGATGACTTGGGTTTTGGCAGTATTGTTACGTGTGGACTCCCTCACTTTACTACACTGCTGAGTGTTCCTCTGGGAACAAGGATTGCCATCCTGTTGTTCAAGTATCCATAATAATCCAAACTCTCGCAGTCCATACATTGCCTTCTGTGGACTTTATCTCTGAGGTTGTCTGGTGTGGACTCGGTCTAAGCAAGAGGTTTGCTTCTGCATACTAAGTAGCGAGTAAATTTTGTTTGCTCAGTTTGTGGACTTAGCTAATGACAGGACAGAATGTACTTCTGATTGTACTGTCTGGGTTTCATGTTGACTAGATAGTATCTGCACACTGTATCATGTGTATTTATGGTAGTTTACAAGTTACACACCTTACTACTTGTTTAAAATATAAGAGTTTCGTGTGATAAACTTTGACTATCACTTGCGAGTTAACTTACATTTGGTGTATGGCTTGATAAACTTAACATCATATATTAGTTCAGTTATATTTATGTTCTGAATATTTCTCATGCAGACTCGAAATATATGTGTACAAGATGTTTTTATTCAATAAAGTTACGTGTGTATTACACTTCTTGCTTTACCACTACCTAGATGGGTGACATTTTCGGTGTATAACCGTGAGATATTAGCCTACAACACGACCTGCTAGCCTACAACACGACCTATTAGCCTACAACACGACCTGCTAGCCTACAACACGACCTATTAGCCTACAACACGACATGTTTTGGAGTCATAGGCATCTCTCACACATCCCTATATTATTTTGATGAGTTTCGAGTGTCTCTACTCCCGGGGCCCGGCCATGAACCAGCTTAACAGGATCTTCCCTGCACAATGACTTCCATTTATCTTACTTCTGCACTTAGATAGCTAACTTCTGCACTTAGATAGCTAACTTCTGCACTTAGATAGCTAACTTCTGCACTTAGATAGCTTACTTCTGCACTTAGATAGCTTACTTCTGCATTTAGATAGCTTATTTCTGCACACGAGGCTATCTCGCCTGGATCTTTCTTTTTTTTTGCTCAACATCCAGTAAGAAGTTCGTCACTTCTTCAGTCACATCAATATCCTTAATCTCACTTTTCCTTCTGTGTTATAAATATGTTACATTCCAAGACTGTAACTTTCCAGTTCTAACTCTCCATACAAGACCTGACACATTCCTTCCTTCACACCAGTGATTTTCTTCTCATCCTAAATTCTCTGTAATCGTTTAGCTTTTGATTTACAAACTTTATTAAAAGATTTGTTTTCACCTGCTCTTCTCTCCTACTTCCTCTTCAGAGTTCCCTTGTTCCTGCCTCCTTATATTCGTATATCCACTTCTGGCTTATAGACAAAACCCTCACATGGGACACCCAACCTTCTGACGACGTTTCGCTCAAACTTGGACCATTAAACGTCGTCATAAGTTTCAGTCCCCCACACCTGGAGTATACCTGGAGAGGGTTTCAAGGGGTCAACGCCCCCGCGACCCGGTCTGTGACCAGGTCTCGCGTGCGGGTTATTCGTGTATTGTTCCAGTCACGGCATTATGCCTTTATGTATATTGTTTCAGTTGTGGCTTGTTTGATCCTCTGATAAAGTCCTTACATTAACTTCCTGTACTAGTACCAAGTCTGGTCTTCACGACTCTACACCTTCCATTAAACCATTAACATTTTCTTCCTTTATCCCAGTTTTTTGGGGAATAAACTTTGTGATTTCCTATCATGTATGTTATACCACTTCGTATAAATTATTTATATCTCTTTCTCGCGATATTTTATTCTAAATTTAGTTTCTCTGAATTACTCTATTAAAAATAAACAGTTTATTCTCATCGTTCCTGATTTTTTCTCTTCATTCGGATCGTAATTAACAGCTGACGTTGGTTTAGCTGCTTTACTTTGATGATATCTTTTAGTGTTGTGGTGTGTACCAGTGTTGTCTTCCACTCAGTTTCAGTAATATCTTGTCTTGTCTTCCACTCATTAGTTTCAGTAACATGTTGATGTGTACAGCAGCAGCAGTAATCTTACAGGCTGCCCAA
Source organism: Cherax destructor (assembly GCA_009830355.1). Classification (NCBI taxonomy): domain Eukaryota; kingdom Metazoa; phylum Arthropoda; class Malacostraca; order Decapoda; family Parastacidae; genus Cherax; species Cherax destructor. Next base: position 192,149 of record WNWK01001197.1, on the reverse strand, counting down.
TGCAATTCTTTATAATTGAAATTTCCAGTTACGATTTTTCTTTTATACTCCTGGTCACTCTTCCTAAATAATTCCATTATTGTTACATTATGTAAACCCTAATTTACCTTCTCCCGTTCTTCTCTCTCCCAACAAATCTTGCTAAACGATGAGTTGTAAACAATGGCAGCCATTGTTCTCTCATCTTTATCTAACATTTTCACCACTAAAATTTCTACCTACCTGTGTTGTGTTATGGATTTTAGTTCCTAAAGTTTGTACTGTTCGTTTACCATTAATGTCAATACCATTAGATTATCTCTCTCTCTCTTCCTCGCGTCCTCTATTTTAAAGACGTTAGTCTGCTTCGTTTAGTCTCGCCTCATAATGTAAACTTCTCAGCTCTGAGACTGGTTTAATTTCAAATCTTTTGACTTTCTCAAGACAGTCTCATAGATTCTCCAGCCTCGGGCGAGTTTATTTCTGAACATATTTATTTCCAGATCTTCTCTTTCCCTGGGTTGTATTCAGTACTGTGTGTATGTCTGTCTCTGTCCGTGTGTCTTTGTTGTGTGTCTGTGTCTCTGTATGTATGTGTGTGACTACATCTGTGTGTAGTAGACAGCAACAGCCAGGAGGCTGTTGGCACTAGTGTTTGTGTGGTAGAAAGCAACAGCCAGAAGGCTGCTGGCACTAGTGCTTGTGTGGTAGAAAGCAACAGCCAGGAGGCTGCTGGCACTAGTGCCTGTGTGGTAGAAAGCAACAGCCAGAAAGCTGCTGGCACTAGTGCTTGTGTGGTAGAAAGCAACAGCCAGGAGGCTGCTGGCACTAGTGCTTGTGTGGTAGAAAGCAACAGCCAGGACTCTGCTGGCACTAGTGCTTGTGTGGTAGACAAGTGTAGAAGTCTTCAAGAGGAAACTGGACAAGTATATTCACCAGGTGCCAGATCAACCAGGCTGTGATGGATATGTGGGGCAGCGGGCCTCCAGCAGCAACAGCCTAGTTGACCAGGCAAGCACCAAACGAGCCTGGCCCATGGCCGGGCTTCGAGAGTAGTGAAACTTCAAAGGTATATCAAAGGTAGCCAGGAGGCTGCTGGCACTAGTGCTTGTGTGGTAGAAAGCAACAGCCAGGAGGCTGCTGGCACTAAGGGTCACGAGGAGCTCAGAAGAGGATCAGAGAGGCTTGTCTGACGACCCTCCACTCACCCCACTCTCTCACTCACCACACTCTCCCATCATTTTACTGACCACTTCATCCCACTCACCCTACAGTCCTACTCACCCCACCATCCAACTCACCACAGGTACCCGAAGGATGCCTGAAAGATGTTTTAGGTTAGAGCCCCAGACCAGGACTCCTGGTGGATTAAAACCTGATCAACCAGGCTGGTATTGCTGGGAAATTGTCAGGTTTCCTCTTGCAGACAGCCGCAGATTTGTTGGTAAATTTTCCTTATGCAGGGAGAGAAGGTGTTGAGTCTTCCAAGTGTCCTGTTGTCGTACGGAGTGCTTTCAGTGTGCAAATTTGGGACAAGTCCCTCCAGGATTTTCCAGGAGGCTGAGGCAGTAACAGTCCGGTTGATCAGGCCTTGGTCCTCCAAGAGGTCTGGTCTGGGACCAGGCTATGGGAACATTGACCCCCGAAGCTTCCTTCAGGTATCCTTCACTGTCTTTTCCACGTACGTTCCAAGGAATACAGTTGAAGGAACTTCAAATGATCCAAGTAGTTTAGATGTCTGAATGTGCAGTATACCGACAGTGAAAGTTCTCTGTACGTTTTCCAGCTCAGGAATCTGGTCTGCCTTGAAGGTGGTGGTCAGTATACAACAGTATTCCAGCCTTGAAGGTGGTGGTCAGTATACAACAGTATTCCAGCCTTGAAGGTGGTCGTCAGTATACAACAGTATTCCAGCCTTGAAGGTGGTCGTCAGTATACAACAGTATTCCAGCCTTGAAGGTAGTCGTCAGTATACAACAGTATTCCAGCCTTGAAGGTGGTCGTCAGTATACAACAGTATTCCAGCCTTGAAGGTGTTGGTCAGTATACAACAGTATTCCAGCCTTGAAGGTAGTGGTCAGTATACAACAGTATTCCAGCCTTGAAGGTGTTGGTCAGTATACAACAGTATTCCAGCCTTGAAGGTGGTCGTCAGTATACAACAGTATTCCAGCCTTGAAGGTGTGTCAGTATACAACAGTATTCCAGCCTTGAAGGTGGTCGTCAGTATACAACAGTATTCCAGCCTTGAAGGTGTTGGTCAGTATACAACAGTATTCCAGCCTTGAAGGTGGTCGTCAGTATACAACAGTATTCCAGCCTTGAAGGTGGTCGTCAGTATACAACAGTATTCCAGCCTTGAAGGTGGTCGTCAGTATACAACAGTATTCCAGCCTTGAAGGTAGGGCGTCAGTATACAACAGTATTCCAGCCTTGAAGGTGGTCGTCAGTATACAACAGTATTCCAGCCTTGAAGGTGGTCGTCAGTATACAACAGTATTCCAGCCTTGAAGGTGTTGGTCAGTATACAACAGTATTCCAGCCTTGAAGGTGGTCGTCAGTATACAACAGTATTCCAGCCTTGAAGGTGTTGTCAGTATACAACAGTATTCCAGCCTTGAAGGTGGTCGTCAGTATACAACAGTATTCCAGCCTTGAAGGTAGTCGTCAGTATACAACAGTATTCCAGCCTTGAAGGGGTCGTCAGTATACAACAGTATTCCAGCCTTGAAGGTAGGGCGTCAGTATACAACAGTATTCCAGCCTTGAAGGTGGTCGTCAGTATACAACAGTATTCCAGCCTTGAAGGTGGTCGTCAGTATACAACAGTATTCCAGCCTTGAAGGTGGTCGTCAGTATACAACAGTATTCCAGCCTTGAAGGTGGTCGTCAGTATACAACAGTATTCCAACCTTTTGGGAGAAAACCCGCCTGAACTTATACAAATATTCATGCAGGTGGCTCAGTTACACATTTCCACCTGGAAAAATGACTAAAATTTTCACATTGGCCTATCATTTTTCTTGAAAATTTAGTATCCATTGATTGAATGTGAGATCTTCCCACATCCCTCACAAGTCTCACACAATGTGAGATCTTCCCACATCACTCACAAGTCTCACACAATGTGAGATCTTCCCACATCACTCACAAGTCTCACACAATGTGAGATCTTCCCACATCACTCACAAGTCTCACACAATGTGAGATCTTCCCACATCACTCACAAGTCTCACACAATGTGAGATCTTCCCACATCACTCACAAGTCTCACACAATGTGAGATCTTCCCACATCACTCACAAGTCTCACACAATGTGAGATCTTCCCACATCACTCACAAGTTTCACACAATGTGAGATCTTCCCACATCACTCACAAGTTTCACACAATGTGAGATCTTCCCACATCACTCACAAGTTTCACACATGGGATTTTCACTCTTAGAAATATTTGAGCTTGTCCTGTACTCCGTTATAGTTATTATTTAATCTAAATCAGACCAAGTGAACCTTGTCTTCAACAAGCATCATAATGTTGTGTGAGACTTGATTTACATCTGCTGGAAGATTGACCGTGTCCTCATGAACACCACTCTTAGAGATTTTGGTGTCATCAGCAAAGAATGTTACGGTTTTCCCCCAAGAATATTCGTAAGACAAGTATTTGGGATTTCTTCTAATTTCATTTATGGCTCTTTCCTCCCTCTGCTACTTCTAGACTCAGCATTATACAGTTAGTTTGTTCTCGATGTTCTCTATTTCTCTCACCAGAGATTCCTTTCCTGCTTCACAGATCTGCTGATTTCGAGAAAATCTGATATCCGTTGTCTTCGCCAGTAGATGGAGCGTGTCTTCAGTTTGCATTTTGTCCTTCGTCACAGAGGTGTCTGGTGCATACTTCGGGGCCTAATGAGCTCAGTTTCCCGAAGAACTGGTTACATCCACATTGGTCACACAGTCTTCCCAGCCTATCTCAAGTTCATGATTTATTTGCCTCCGGTTTCTGTATTTCTAAAATTGAATGTGTTGAATTTACCCTAATGTTTCTCTTCTCCCAGACCACTGTGTACGGAGGTCTGAACCTTCATCTATGTTGTAGTCTGACATTGTAGTCTTTAAGGGAGGCACTGCTCAATGAAATTGCAAGTATCGAACTTAAACTGAAGGAATCTTACAGGAGACAAGAATCGCAGGAAGAACTAAAAGCCATAAAGGAAATTGAAAAAAAAAATTACTTCTTCTCTTATGCCAAATCTAAGGGAAAAACAACATCCAGTATTGGGCCCCTGCTTAGGCGAGATGGGACATACACAGATGACAGCCAAGAAATGAGTGAGATACTAAAGTCCCAATACAACTCAGTGTTCAGTGAGCCGCTGCCCAGACTAAGGATCGACAATCTAAATGAATTCTTCTTTATGAACAAGACCCAAAATTTGGTCTTCTCAAAAATCTCTGATATTATCCTAACACCACAAGACTTTGAAAAGGCACTCTGCCCCAGGCCCAAACTCATGGAACTCTGTGTTCATCAAGAACTGCAAGAAGCCCTTGTCGCGTGCCTTCAACATTCTATGGAGAGGGAGCATAGACACAGGGGTCATCCCACACTCACTAAAAACAACAGACAAAGCCCCACTCCACAAAGGTGGCAGTAAAGCAATTGCAAAGAACTACAGACCGATAGCACTAACATCCCATATCATAAAAATCTTTGAGAGGGTTCTAAGAAGCAAGATCGTCAACCACCTAGATACCAATCAATTACACAACCCAGGGCAACACGGGTTTAGAGCAGGTCGCTCCTGCCTGTCCCAGCTACTGGACCACTATGATAAGGTCCTGGATGCTGTAGAGGATAAACAAAATACAGATGTAGTATACACAGACTTTGCAAAAGCCTTCGACAAGTGTGACCATGGTGTAATAGCACACAAAATGCGTGATAAAGGAATAACAGGAAAAGTTGGTAGATGGATCTATAACGTCCTGACAAATAGAACTCGCTCCCATTCTATTCCTCATACTCATATCTGACATAGACAGAGATGTAAGCCATAGCTCCGTGTCTTCCTTTGCGGATGACACCCGGATTGCCATGACAGTGACCTCCATCGAAGACACCCCAAGACTCCAAGCGGACATCAACCAAATCTTCAAATGGGACACTCAAAACAATATGAAGTTCAATGAAGAGAAATTTCAACTACTCAGATATGGAAAACTTGAGAAAATTAAAACTGTATCAGGGTATACGACAAATTCTAACCATACAATAGAGCGAAAAAGTAATGTGAAAGACCTGGGAGTGATAATATCAGAATATCTCGCCTTCAAAGACCACAACAATGTATCTACCGCATCTGCTAGGAAAATTATAGTATGGATAATGAGAACCTTCAAAACTAGGGACGCCAAGCCCATGATAATTCTCTTCAAATCTCTTATTCTCTCTAGGCTGGAAAACTGCTGTACAGTAACTGCCCACTTTAAGGCAGTCAAAATTGGTGACCTGGAGAGTGTACAAAGAACTTTCACGGCACACATAAGTACGATAAGACACCTAAATTACTGGGAACGGTTGAAGGCAATTGATTTATATTCCCTGGAATGCAGGTGAGAGAGATACATGATAATATACACTTGGAAAATCCTAGATGGATTAGTACCAAACTTGCACAGGAAAATCACTCCCTATGAAAGCAAAAGACTCGACAAGAGTTGCAACATTCCCCCAATGAAAAGAAGGGGCGCCACGAGTACACTGAGAGACAACACAGTAAGTGTCCGGGGCCCAAGACTGTTCAACTGCCTCCCAGCATACATAAGGGGGATTACCAGTAGACCCCTGGCTGTCTTCAAGAAGGCACTGGACAGGCACCTAAAGTCAGTACCTGACCAGCCGGGCTATGGTTCGTACGAGGCCTGGTCTCATACCGAGCCGCGGGGGCGTTGACCCCCGAAACCCTCTCCAGGTAAACTCTTGGTAACCCTTTATGTCCCAGACTAGGTCTTCATTGTTCGTAAATATAAAGTCTAGTGTCTGGTGGGTTCAGCAGTTTGGTGGCTTAAAGCAAATTTATTACAGAGGTTTAATAATTGTGTTGCGAGGACTGTTCCTCCAAGCTAGCTCCTCCAGGGACTCTCTCTGCACTTACTGTCCTTGCTAAAGTCTTCCATTTTAGACGCCTCAAAATGAAAGACACCAAGCAACAAGATACTAGGAGCCGGATTTGATAGGTTATCAAGTCAATGCTCAATCTCCGATATCCGGTGGTGTATATAAAAGCACAACAACTAAGCTCGGGTTTTCCAGTCTGTTAAAACTTTGTCTAAATCATTAGCGATGTTTAGTAGCTGAGTGTATATAAGCGACTCTAACATACAGGTCGACCCCCCCGTGTTGCCTCTTTCACCAGTAGCATAGTAAGTATGTACTCTGGAATCCATATTTCAATATCAAGATAAGCGAGTCTCTGTGAAAGCTGAAAACATTGCATTTCACTCCTTGATTTGATACAATGCTAGTTGCTGTGCTGGAGGCTTGTTGGCTGGCCATAGTATCCGTGGCTCTGATGAGTCTACCATTGCAGTCCAGCCTGGCTCCTAAGTGGTGATACATTCTCAACATTTCTTTGCATTTTTTCTGCTGCTTGGCATTAAAACTTCCCTGATGAAGGTTACTTTAGCAACACCATTTTACCTGGTTTAGGGAATCACTGCCACCATGACCCAGCACCAAATCAGACCTTCCATGGATCAACCAGGACGCTGGTGCTAAACGCAAGCAGTCCAGCTTATGTACCACAGCCGGGCTCATCAGTTGTCTTCAATAGGAACTTATCCAGTTCCCACTGAAGAAAACTAAAGGTCTCTTGGTAATTCCCCTTTTGCTCACTTTGTTCTCCCCTAGTATACTCACTGCACTCTTGCTGTTCATTGGAGGTATTTTGCACTGTCTACTGAGTCTCTTGCTGTCATAGGGAGATTTCCGTGTGCAGAGCTAGGACCAATCCCACCAATCCAGATGTAAATTATAATGCATCTTTCTCGCCTACGATTCAAGGAGTACAGATCGAGGGTCTTCAAATATTCCCAATAATGACTGGATTTATATGAGCAGTCAAGGTTATCTGTACGTTTCCCAGATCTGCAATTTCACTTGCTTAAAAGAAGCTTATAGACCACTATTCCAGTCTAGAGGAGAAGTTAGTTAACCCAACTCCAATTTAAACTATTAGCAAAAGATAGTAAAACTATTGCTAGTAACAAATATTAGAAGTGTTCTTAGCAACAAAGCCTGATGGTTCCTGTGATGAACTAAATCACAAGATCATAACAACCAACAACTAAGTTTGTTTAGTCAGTCAAGAAGGTCAAGCTGGTCTCCAGAAGTATACCAAGCTGAGTATCAAGTTGGTCTCCAGAAGTATACCAAGCAGAGTATCAAGTTGGTCTCCAGAAGTATACCAAGCTGAGTATCAAGTTGGTCTCCAGAAGTATACCAAGCAGAGTATCAAGTTGGTCTCCAGAAGTATACCAAGCTGAGTATCAAACTGGTCTCCAGAAGTATACCAAGCTGAGTATCAAGTTGGTCTCCAGAAGTATACCAAGCTGAGTATCAAGTTGGTCTCCAGAAGTATACCAAGCTGAGTATCAAGTTGGTCTCAGAAGTATACCAAGCAGAGTATCAAGTTGGTCTCCAGAAGTATACCAAGCTGAGTATCAAACTGGTCTCCAGAAGTATACCAAGCTGAGTATCAAGTTGGTCTCCAGAAGTATACCAAGCTGAGTATCAAGTTGGTCTCCAGAAGTATGCCAAGCTGAGTATCAAACTGGTCTCCAGAAGTATACCAAGCTGAGTATCAAGCTGGTATCCAAAGGTATGCCAAGCTGAGTATCAAGCTGGTCTCCAGAGGTATACCAAGCTGAGTATCAAGCTGGTCTCCAGAGGTATACCAAGCTGAGTATCAAGCTGGTCTCCAGAGGTATGCCAAGCTGAGTATCAAGCTGGTCTCCAGAGGTATGCCAAGCTGAGTATCAAGCTGGTATCCAAAGGTATGCCAAGCTGAGTATCAAGCTGGTCTCCAGAGGTATACTAAGCTGAGTATCAAGCTGGTCTCCAGAGGTATACCAAGCTGAGTATCAAGCTGGTCTCCAGAGGTATACTAAGCTGAGTATCAAGCTGGTCTCCAGAGGTATGCCAAGCTGAGTATCAAGCTGGTATCCAAAGGTATGCCAAGCTGAGTATCAAGCTGGTCTCCAGAGGTATACTAAGCTGAGTATCAAGCTGGTCTCCAGAGGTATACCAAGCTGAGTATCAAGCTGGTCTCCAGAGGTATACTAAGCTGAGTATCAAGCTGGTCTCCAGAGGTATACTAAGCTGAGTATACAAGCTGGTCTCCAGAAGTATACTAAGCTGAGTATCAAGCTGGATACTACAAGTGCAGTGTTGTAGTATACTGAACGAGCACATCACACCAGTGTAATGTTAGATACCACAGAACCAGAGATCACTGAACCAGGGGGAGGTTCAGAGATCACTGAACCAGGGAGGAGGTTCAGAGATCACTGAACCAGGGGGAGGTTCAGAGATCACTGAACCAGGAGGAGGTTCAGAGATCACTGAACCAGGGGGAGGTTCAGAGATCACTGAACCAGGGAGGAGGTTCAGAGATCACTGAACCAGGGGGAGGTTCAGAGATCACTGAACCAGGGAGGAGGTTCAGAGATCACTGAACCAGGGGGAGGTTCAGAGATCACTGAATCAGGGAGGAGGTTCAGAGATCACTGAACCAGGGGGAGGTTCAGAGATCACTGAACCAGGGGGAGGTTCAGAGATCACTGAACCAGGGGAGGTTCAGAGATCACTGAACCAGGGGAGGTTAGAGATACTGAACCAGGGTCAGAGATCACTGAACCAGGGGAGGTTCAGAGATCACTGAACCAGGGGAGGTTCAGAGATCACTGAACCAGGGAGTCAGGATCACTGACAGAGAGGTCGAGATCTGAACCAGGGGAGGTTCAGAGATCACTGAACCAGGGGGAGGTTCAGAGATCACTGAACCAGGGAGGAGGTTCAGAGATCACTGAACCAGGGGGAGGTTCAGAGATCACTGAACCAGGAGGAGGTTCAGAGATCACTGAACCAGGGGGAGGTTCAGAGATCACTGAACCAGGGAGGAGGTTCAGAGATCACTGAACCAGGGGGAGGTTCAGAGATCACTGAACCAGGGAGGAGGTTCAGAGATCACTGAACCAGGGGGAGGTTCAGAGATCACTGAACCAGGGAGGAGGTTCAGAGATCACTGAACCAGGGGGAGGTTCAGAGATCACTGAACCAGGGGGAGGTTCAGAGATCACTGAACCAGGGGGGAGGTTCAGATATCACTGAACCAGGGAGGTTCAGAGATCACTGAACCAGGGGAGGTTCAGAGATCACTGAACCAGGGGAGGTTCAGAGATCACTGAACCAGGGGAGGTTCAGAGATCACTGAACCAGGGGAGGTTCAGAGATCACTGAACCAGGGGAGGGTTCAGAGATCACTGAACCAGGGGGAGGTTCAGAGATCACTGAACCAGGGGGGAGGTTCAGATATCACTGAACCAAGGGGGAGGTTCAGATATCACTGAACCAGAGGGAGGGTCACTTCAGACAACAACAATCAATACAGACAGCAACAATCAATACAGACAGCAACAATCACTACAGACAGCAACAATCACTACAGACAGCAACAATCACTACAGACAGCAACAATCACTACAGACAGCAACAATCAATACTGACAGCAACAATCACTACAGACAGCAACAATCACTACAGACAGCAACAATCAATACTGACAGCAACAATCACTACAGACAGCAACAATCACTACAGACAGCAACAATCAATACTGACAGCAACAATCAATACTGACAGCAACAATCAATACAGACAGCAACAATCAATACAGACAGCAACAATCAATACTGACAGCAACAATTAATACTGACATCAACAATCAATACAGACAGCAACAATCAACACTGACAGCAACAATCAATACAGACAGCAACAATCAAAACTGACAGCAACAATCAATACTGACAGCAACAATCAATACAGACAGCAAAAATCAACACAGACAGCAACAATCAATACTGACAGCAACAATCAATACAGACAGCAACAATCAATACAGACAGCAACAATCAATACTGACAGCAACAATCAATACAGCCAGCAAAAATCAACACAGACAGCAACAATCAATACTGACAGCAACAATCAATACAGACAGCAACAATCAATACTGACAGCAACAATCAATACAGACAGCAACAATCAATACAGACAGCAACAATCAATACAGACAGCAACAATCAATACAGACAGCAACAATCAATACAGACAGCAACAATCAATACATACAGCAACAATCAATACAGACAGCAACAATCGATATAGACAACAACGATCAACAGACAGCAAGAATAGACAGAAACAATAAAAAGCAGGGAACAGAGATAACAGTAAACAGACAGCAATAATCCAGAGAGATGTTAACAATCAGGGGACAAAAACAATCAAGACAAAACGAAGTACAAAGACAGCAAGAAAAACAATCAACACGAGCTGCAACAATCATCAGACAGCGTAGGCAACTTTCAAAAACAACAGGAGCAAGAATTAATATGTGCAACAGGAGAACCAAAGAGGCAGTAATTAACAGAGACAGCAAGTGCAACAACAGAGACTGCAACAGTCAACGGAGACAACAAACAGTCAACGGAGAGAGCAGTAACAATCAAGAGAGCAGAAGCAGCAACAACCAACAGTATCAGCAACACTTGACAGAAGCAACGGGAGTAACAGTGACAGCAACAAATCAACAGAGACAATAACAAACAACACAACAGTAATAATCAACAGAGCAGCATCAACAATTAAGAATAATCAAGGCAACGGGAAACAAAGATGAAGCAGCAGGAACAATTAAGAGACAGCAGCAGCAGAAGCGGCGGCAGCAGATGTAGCAGCTACAAGAGGCAGCAGATGTAGCAGCTGCAAGAGGCAGCAGATGTAGCAGCTGCAAGAGGCAGCAGATGTAGCAGCTGCAAGAGGCAGCAGATGTAGCAGCTGCAAGAGGCAGCAGATGTAGCAGCTGCAAGAGGCAGCAGCAGGAATAATTATCAGACGCAACAGCAGCAGCAGCAGCAGCAGCTAATAGTCACAAACAGTAACAGAGGCAGAAGTAGGAACAGAACAGCAGTAACAACACTTAACAGAGGCAACAGTAACAGAGGCAGCAGTAGCAACAGAACAGCAGTAACAACACTTAACAGAGGCAACAGTAACAGAGGCAGCAGTAGCAACAGAACAGCAGTAACAACACTTAACAGAGGCAACAGTAACAGAGGCAGCAGTAGCAACAGAACAGCAGTAACAACACTTAACAGAGGCAACAGTAACAGAGGCAGAAGTAGGAACAGAACAGCAGTAACACCACTTAGCAGAGGCAACAGTAGCACAACAGAACAGCAGTAACACCACTTAACAGAGGCAGCAGTAGCAACAGAACAGTAACAACACTTAACAGAGGCAACATGAGGAATTAATAGAGGCAAAGCAAGGGTAGAAGAGCAACAGAGATAATTAAGGGAGAAGGCAACAGGAGTAACAATGGCAAAGTGAGCATGCCATGGTGGTGGGTATGCCATGGTGGTGGGTATGACATGGTGGTGGGTATGACATGGTGGTGGGTATGACATGGTGGTGAGTATGACATGGTGGTGAGTATGACATGGTGGTGAGTATGACATGGTGGTGAGTATGCCATGGTGGTGAGTATGACATGGTGGAGAGTATGCCATGGTGGTGGGTATGACATGGTGGAGAGTATGACATGGTGGTGAGTATGCCAAGGTGGAGAGTATGACATGGTGGTAAGTATGCCATAGTGGAGAGTATGACATGGTGGAGAGTATGACATGGTGGTAAGTATGCCATAGTGGAGAGTATGACATGGTGGAGAGTATGCCTTGGTGGAGAGTATGACATGGTGGAGAGTATGACATGGTGGAGAGTATGACATGGTGGAGAGTATGACATGGTGGTAAGTATGCCATGGTGGTGAGTATGACATGGTGGTGAGTATGACATGGTGGTGAGTATGACATGGTGGTAAGTATGCCATGGTGGAGAGTATGACATGGTGGAGAGTATGACATGGTGGTGAGTATGACATGGTGGTAAGTATGACATGGTGGTGAGTATGACATGGTGGTGAGAAGGTAGTATGACATGGTGGAGAGTATGACATGGTGGTGAGTATGACATGGTGGAGAGTATGACATGGTGGTAAGTATGCCATGGTGGTGAGTATGACATGGTGGTGAGTATGACATGGTGGTGAGTATGACATGGTGGTGAGTATGACATGGTGGAGAGTATGACATGGTGGTAAGTATGCCATGGTGGTGAGTATGACATGGTGGTGAGTATGACATGGTGGTAAGTATGCCATGGTGGAGAGTATGACATGGTGGTGAGTATGCCATGGTGGAGAGTATGACATGGTGGAAAGTATGCCATGGTGGAGAGTATGCCATGGTGGAGAGTATGACATGGTGGTGAGTATGCCATGGTGGAGAGTATGCCTTGGTGGAGAGTATGACATGGTGGTGAGTATGCCATGGTGGAGAGTATGACATGGTGGAAAGTATGACATGGTGGAGAGTATGACATGGTGGTGAGTATGCCATGGTAGAGAGTATGCCATGGTAGAGAGTATGACATGGTGGTGAGTATGACATGGTGGTGAGTATGACATGGTGGTATGACATGGTGGTGAGTATGACATGGTGGTGAGTATGACATGGTGGTGAGTATGACAAGAAAGTACTCAGTATAGTGCTGGGTAGTGTGGAAATGAAGTACTCAGTATAGTGCTGGGTAGTGTGGAAATGAAGTACTCAGTATAGTGCTGGGTAGTGTGGAAATAAAATACTCAGTATAGTGCTGGGTAGTGGTGAAGAAAGTACTCAGTATAGTGGTGGGGTAGCGTGGTGATGGAGGAAGTACTCAGTATAGTGGTGGGGTAGCGTAGTGATGGAGGAAGTACTCAGTATAGTGGTGGGGTAGCGTGGTGATGGAGGAAGTACTCAGTATAGTGGTGGGGTAGCGTGGTGATGAAGTACTCAGTATAGTGCTGGGAAAAAATGAAGAACTCAAAAGGAACACTATATACAAAACGCAAGAGGGTCACCACATAGAACGAAAGGAACACGTTAAGGACTTGGGAATAATTATGTCTGCTGATCTGTCGTTTAAAGACGATAACAAGACAAAGATCACAACAGCCAGGAAGATGACGGGGTGGGTATTGAGAACTTTCAAAACAAGGGAAATAATGCCGATGGTGACACTATTCAAATCGCTAGTGCTCCCCCACTTAGAATACTGCTCAGTGCTGACGGCCCCGTTCAGGGCAGGAGAAATATCAGAGCTGGAACAAATTCAGAGATCGTTTACGGCTCACATTGAGCCATTGAAACATCTAAATTATTGGGAACGCCTTCAAGTCTTGAACATGTACTCATTGGAGCGGAGGAGAGAGAGATACATGATAATATATACTTGGAAAGTAGTTGAGGGCCTGGTCCCAAATCTGCACACTGCCATAACAACATACTGGAGTAAGAGATATGGGAGAAAGTGTAAAATAAACCCAGTGAGGAGCAGGGGTGTGGTGGGGACAATACGGGAGCACTGTATTAACATCCGGGGTCCCAGACTATTCAACATCTTACCAGAAGATATCCGAAACACGGCTGGAACCAGTGTAGAAGCCTTCAAGAGGAAACTGGACAAGTATCTTCATCGGGTGCCAGATCAACCAGGCTGTGATGGATATGTGGGGCAGCGGGCCTCCAGCAGCAACAGCCTGGTTGACCAGGCAAGCACCAGACGAGCCTGGCCCATGGCCGGGCTCAGAGAGTAGATAAACTCTCGAAACTCTTCAAAGGTATATCAAAGGTAAAGGTAGTGTGGTGATGAAGTACTCAATATAGTGCTGGGTAGTGTGGTGATGAAGTACTCAATATAGTGCTGGGTAGTGGTGAAGAAAGTACTCAGTATAGTGGTGGGGTAGCGTGATGATGGAGGAAGTACTCAGTATAGTGGTGGGGTAGCGTGGTGATGGAGGAAGTACTCAGTATAGTGGTGGGGTAGCGTGGTGATGGAGGAAGTACTCAGTATAGTGGGGTAGCGTGGTAATGCATCACCTGCTGCTATCTTAAAGGTGGCCCACCTTACACAGTATTGATGGTGGGGCACACACCTTCAACACTCCATACCTCCCACAAGTCTCCCACACACCGCCCTCACAACAACAACACCGTACCCAGCTGATTCTCAGGAGGGTGCCGGCACACACCTGTTTACAACGAGTGCAGAGGTTATCACCAGGTCACCTTGCAAGACGACCCCTTTGCACACACCTGTTGCAGGGCTGTGTTTATTTCATCATTTTCACTTCAGAAAGCCTTCACAAACACACCGCAGTTCTTCACTGGTCACTGCTGACTGTCTCACTGTATTTTCACATCACTGTCCGTTAATCTTTAAGGATCCTGCATATGCAAGTACCAGCCAGGGAAAACGTTTGTCCCATTCGTTCTAGGAACTAGCAGCTTTCATAGCTAGTTAGCTACCTTCACACCACTGTTTGTGTACCATAACGACGATAAGTAGTGGGCATTCGGTCCTCCTGGATCCTGGGGAGGAAGGAGGTAGTATCCTAGCGAGGATTTGCTGGGACACTGGGATCCAGGCGGCACTGTTTGGCACCCAGTGAAGACTGAGGCGCACACCAAGAGTGCCACCCCAACAACTACCCAGCCAGCAGCAGCCCGCACCCGCGCACACACCACCAGCTTACTACACACACACACACACACACACACACACACACACACACACACCTTCCCTACACACGCCCCTACTACTACCTATTCACGTCTCCCCATATCAACTCAGACTACAACCCCTCTCCCATACTCACCCGGTACAAACCCCTAAAATCCCCACCAACGCGGCACCATCTACTACCACTGCGTCACCTACCACATCTACACTATGTATTACACACATCACAGCACCTCCCCCTACACAAGGTGGCATACACAGCATCAACACTACACTTGACATTACACACACACACACACACACACACACACACACACACACACACACACACACACACACACACAGCCCCGGTGGCCTGGTGGCTAAAGCTCTCGCTTCACGCACGGAGGGCCCGGGTTCAATTCCCGGCGGGGCGGAAACATTTCGAAGTGTTTCCTTACACACACACACACACACACATACAACAGGCCTAGTGTCTAATCGACATGTGCCTAGGACAAAATAGTAACTAACATACACACACATACATACATACACACATACTTTAAGTGGGTGCACAATAAACTAGCCACTACCATCCACAGGATGGATATGGAGTGCACAATAAACTAGCCACTACCATCCACAGGATGGATATGTGGTGCACAATAAACTAGCCACTACCATCCACAGGATGGATATGTGGTGCACAATAAACTAGCCACTACCATCCACAGGATGGATATGGAGTGCACAATAAACTAGCCACTACCATCCACAGGATGGATATGTGGTGCACAATAAACTAGCCACTACCTTCCACAGGATGGATATGTGGTGCACAATAAACTAGCCACTACCATCCACAGGATGGATATGGAGTGCACAATAAACTAGCCACTACCATCCACAGGATGGATATGGAGTGCACAATAAACTAGCCACTACCATCCACAGGATGGATATGGAGTGCACAATAAACTAGCAACTTTGGCGGAAAAATCTCTAAATTTATCACTTAGATTTAGAGTTTAGTGTCATGTAGTGGAGAACCTTGTTCAAATGACCACCCACTGCAGTGGGGGGGTCTTTCCCCACCCCTCCTGACACTGGTGAGGTCCTTCCCCACCCCTCCTGACACTGGTGGGGTCCTCCACCCCTCCTGACACTGGTGGGGTCTTCCACCCCTGCGGACACTGGTGGGGTCCTTCCTCACCCCTCCTGACACTGGTGGGGTCCTTCCTCACCCCTCCTGACACTGGTGGGGTCCTTCCTCACCCTCTGACACTGATGGGGTCCTTCCTCACCCTCCTGACACTGGTGGGGTCCTTCCTCACCCCTCCTGACACTGGTGGGGTCCTTCCTCACCCCTCCTGACACTGGTGGGGTCCTTCCTCACCCCTCCTGACACTGGTGGGGTCCTTCCTCACCCCTCCTGACACTGGTGGGGTCCTTCCTCACCCCTCCTGACACTGGTGGGGTCCTTCCTCACCCTCCTGACACTGGTGGGGTCCTTCCTCACCCCTCCTGACACTGGTGGGGTCCTTCCTCACCCCTCCTGACACTGGTGGGGTCCTTCCTCACCCCTCCTGACACTGGTGGGGTCCTTCCTCACCCCTCCTGACACTGGTGGGGTCCTTCCTCACCCCTCCTGACACTGGTGGGGTCCTTCCTCACCCTCCTGACACTGGTGGGGTCCTTCCTCACCCGTCCTGACACTGGTGGGGTCCTTCCTCACCCGTCCTGACACTGGTGGGGTCCTTCCTCACCCCTCCTAACACTGGTGGGGTCCTTCCTCACCCTCCTGACACTGGTGGGGTCCTTCCTCACCCCTCCTGACACTGGTGGGGTCCTTCCTCACCCCTCCTGACACTGGTGGGGTCCTTCCACACCCCTCCTGACACTGGTGGGGTCCTTCCTCAGCCCTCCTGATACTGTTGGGGTCCTTCCTCACCCCTCCTGACACTGGTGGGGTCCTTCCTCATCCCTCCTGACACTGGTGGGGACCTTCCTCATCCCTCCCGACACTGGAGGGGTCCTTCCTCACCCCTCCTGACAATGGTGGGGTCCTTTCTCACCCCTCCTGACACTGGTGGGGTTCTTTCTCACCCCTCCTGACACTGGTGGGGTCCTTCCTCACTTCTCCTGACACTGGTGGGTCCTTCCTCACCCCTCCTGACACTGGTGGGGTCCTCCACTCCTGACACTTGTGGGGTTCTTCCTCACCCCTCTTGACATTGGTGGGGTCCTCCACCGCTCCTGACACTGGTGGGGTCCTTCCTCACCCCTCCTGACACTGGTGGGGTCCTTCCTCACTCCTGACACTGGTGGGGTCCTCCACCCCTCCTGACACTGGTGGGGTCCTCCACCCCTCCTGACACTGGTGGGGTCCTCCACCCCTCCTGACACTGGTTGGGTCCTCCACCCCTCCTGACACTGGTTGGGTCCTCCACCTTTCCTGACACTGGTGGGGTCCTCCACCCCTCCTGACACTGGTGGGGTCCTCCACCGCTCCTGACACTGGTGGGGTCCTCCACCCCTCCTGACACCGGTGGGGTCCTCCACCCCTCCTGACACTGGTGGAGGCCTCCACCCTCCTGACACTGGTGGGGTCCTCCACCCTCCTGACACTGGTGAGGTCCTCCACCCTCCTGACACTGGTGGGGTCCTCCACCCCTCCTGACACTGGTGGGGTCCTCCACCCCTCCTGACACTGGTGGGGTCCTGCACCCCTCCTGACACTGGTGGGTTCCTCCACCGCTCCTGACACTGGTCGGGTCCTCCACCCCTCCTGACACTGGTGGGGTCCTCCACCCCTCCTGACACTGGTGAGGTCCTCCACTCCTCCTGACACTGGTGGGGTCCTCCACCCCTCCTGACACTGATGGGGGTCCTCAACCCCTCTTGACACTGGTGTGTTCTCCCCCCTCCTGACACTGGTGGGGTCCTCCACCCCTCCTGACATTGGTGGGGGTCCTCAACCCCTCTTGACACTGGTGTGTCCTTCCCCCCTCCTGACACTGGTGGGGTCCTCCACGCCCACACTGGGGACCTTCACGCCCACACTGGGGTCCTCCACGCCCACACTGAGGTCCTCCAAGCCCACACTTGGATCCTCCACTCCCACACTGGAGTCCTCCACGCCCACACTGATGGGGGTATTAACAACATGGAGGCATAGGAGTCCTCCACGCCCACACTGGGGACCACGACGCCCACACTGAGAGAGGTACTAACAACATGAAGGCACTGGAGTCCTCCACGCCCACACTGAGAGGGGTAGTAACAACATGGAGGCACTGGAGCCCTCCACGCCCACACTGAGGGGGGGTATTAACAACATGGAGGCTCTGGTGTAAACACTGGAGTACCACAAGTCTTTACTCCACTTATGATGACGTCACTCTCAAGTGGTGGTCACTATGAGGACCATCAAGTGGAGATCCTCTTGCCTCTTACACTCCACCTCTTACTTTAATCCTCCAAACCCCACCCCCACCCCTCTACCATCTTTCCTTCCCGTCACCTCCCCCACTCCACCCTCCACACACACACACACACACACACACACACACACACACACACACACACACACACACACACACACACACACACACACACACACACACACACACACACACTTCCTCCGTACTCCAGTCATATCTCCTTGATACTGATCCTCTTTCTCCCAGGTCTTCCTCAGCCTTATCTCTGACCTTTACTTCCCTCTCTCCTTCCTTCCATCTTCCTGCGTCAGGTACACTACACTGACTCAGTGACGACAGTCACGAACACCACCACTATACTGACTCAGTGCTGACAGTCACGAACACCACCACTACACTGATTCAGTGCTGACAGTCACGAACACCACCACTACACTGATTCAGTGCTGAGTAACGACGACCACAACTACACTGATTCAGTGCTGACAGTCACGAACACCACCACTACACTGATTCAGTGCTGACAGTCACGAACACCACCACTACACTGACTCAGTGTTGACACTCACGACCACAACTACACTGACTCAGTGTTGACAGTCACAAACACCACTACACTAACTCAGTGTTGACAGTCACAAATACCACCACTACACTGACTCAGTGATGACAGTCACAAACACCACCACTACACTGACTCAGTGTTGACAGTCACAAACACCACCACTACACTGACTCAGTGCTGACAGTCACGAACACCACCACTACACTGACTCAGTGTTGGCAGTCACGAACACCACCACTACACTGACTCAGTGCTGACACTCACGAACACCACTACACTGACTCAGTGCTGACAGTCACAAACACTACACTGACTCAGTGCTGACAGTCACAAACACCACTACACTGACTCAGTGCTGACAGTCACAAACACTACACTGACTCAGTGCTGACAGTCACAAACACCACTACACTGACTCAGTGCTGAGTCAGAAACACCACCACTACACTGACTGAAGGGAAACAATGATCACAGGAAGGAGAGAGAACCATTATATGTGATGGGGAAAACTAGCAGCAGCAACAGCAACAACAGCAGCAGCAACAACAGCAGCAGCAGCAGCAGCAACAGCAGCAACAACAGCAACAGCAGCAGCAACAGCAGCAGCAGCAGCAGCAGCAGCAACAGCAGCAACAACAGCAGCAGCAGCAGCAGCAACAGCAGCAGCAGCAGCAGCAACAACAGCAACAGCAGCAGCAAAGGAAAACTAAAACTAACAGGAAAACAGTAGGATATTTCACAAGAGGAAGCAGTGACAGTGATAAGAACAGTGGCAGTGGTTGAGGCAGTAGTGACAGTGGGTGTGGCAGTGGTTTAGGCAGTAGTGACTGGCTGTGGCAGTGGTTCAGGCAGTAGTAACAGTGGGTGTGGCAGTGGTTTAGGCAGTAGTGACAGTGGTTGGGGCAGTGGGTGAGGGAGTAGTGGCAGTGGCTGTGGCAGTGGTTGAGGCAGTAGTGACAGTGGGTGAGAGAGTAGTGGCAGTGACTAGGGAGTAGTGGAAGTGGCTGTGGCAGTGGTTGAGGCAGTAGTGGCAGTGGGTGAGTGAGTAGTGGCAGTGGTTGAGGGAGAGAAAGGGACCAGTTTATGAGGAATTATGGCGGCCATCACGAAGACGAAGGGAGGAGAAAGAGAAAGGGAGGAGTTGCAGGAATGGAAGAGAGGGAGGACATGGAGGGGAAAGAAAAAATGACAAGGAGGGAGAAGATGGATAACGAAGGAGGAGGGAATAAAAGGAAGATGGAGAAGGAGGAAAGGACAAGCAGGAAAAGGGAGCGAAGATAAGCCACTACGGGGGTGGTGAAGGTCCACTTAGTAATTGGTATCTCAGTAGATTTTCCTAGTAAAGAAGTTGGTTTATTGAAAATCTGTCCACTTTTTCCAGTTTTTGGATGCATTTTATGCACTATTACTCCATGGACGCATTTGTCAAAGTCTGTGTACACATCTGCATTATTTTTGTCTTCCAGTGCATTCAAGATCACGTCGTAAAGGTGCAGTAATTGTGAGAGGCGGGAGCAGCGACCTGTGCTAAACCCATGGTGGTCTGGGTTGTGCAACTGTTGTGATCCCATGTATTAAACAAGCTTGCTTCTTGAGAATCATTCGAGGATACTGATAATGCAGATTTAGAGGAAGTACAAAGATGCTTCATTATCATTACCTTCGTCAAGTTTCAAGAGTTTATGTACTCCAGGAGCCCGGCCACTGGCCAGGCTTATCTAGTACATGGCTGGTCTACCAGGTTCTTACTGCTGTTGGCCCGCTGCCCCACATATCCATCACAGTCTGGATGATCTGGCACTTGGTGGAGATAATTGCCGTTTCCTATTGAAGACTTTTACACTTGTCCCAGCAGTGTTTCTGATATCCTCTTATAAGATGTTGAATAGTCTGGGGCCACGAATGTTGATACAATGTTCACTTATTGTGCCCACGGTGCCTCTGCTTTATACTGCGTTCATTTTATATTTCCTCCCATATCTCTCACTCTAGTATGATGTTATGGCCGTGTGCAGGACCAGGTTCTAGACTACATTCTATGTATCTCTTATTCACTCCAGCAAGTACATATTTAGGATTTTAAGGCGTTCCCAGTAATTTGAATCTTTATTGGTTCTATGTGGGCAGTAAATGATCTCTGTATCGGTTCCAGCTCTGATATCTCTCCTACCCCTGTATGAGGCCGTCAACACTGAACAATACTCCAAGCGAATTGTACAAGTGATTTCAAAAACGTCACCATCTGCACTATTTCCCTGGTTATGCAAGTTCTCATTATCCACCTCGTCATCCTCCTGACCGTCGTGACACGTGCCTTATTGTGCTCTTTGAAAGAAAGGTCAGCTGACATAATTATTCCCAGGTCTTTCATGTGTTCCTTTAGTTCTATTTGATGACCTTGACATCAGTAAACAGTGTTCATTTTGAGTTCTTCATTCTTTCCATATCTAAGCAGCTGGAACTTATCACCATTGAACATCATGATCCCCACTGCCCACTGGAAGACCCTGCTTATGTCCTCCTGTAATTTTTCAGTGTCCTCAACCGTAGTGACTTTCATGCTTATTTTAGTGTCATCTGCAAATGATGATACAAAACTGTGACGGTATTTTTATCTATGTCTGCTATGAAGATGAGAAACAGCAGAGGTGCCAAGACAGTGCCTTGGGGAACTGAGCTTATTACGTCGCTGAAGCTGTATTTTGCTCTGTTTACCACTACTATGTGTTCTACATGACAGAAGGTTGAAAATCCATCTGCTTACCATTCCCGTAATTCCTATGGCCCTCAGTGTGTGTACATTCACTCCAGAATCGCATCTGTTAAACACCTTTTACAAAATTCGTGTATACAACATCTGCATTTTGGTTTTCTTCCAGCAACTCCAAAATTCTGCTAGATTGGTTTAGCAACTGTGACAATCATGATTTACAAGCCAAGAAACCGTGTTGGTTTAGACTGTACTGATTGTGTTCCATAAAATTTATAAACTGGTCACTAGAAATGATACAAAGGAATAAAAAAAGACAACATATACAGCGGAGTGTAAGTCACTGGAGGTCAGGTTGAAGGAGTCAGGTTATGTAGTTAGCGTGTCAGGTGGCACCAGGGAATGACCGTAGAGTACTATCACATATACAAGAGTAAAGGAGACCATGTAATTGCCATCTCCTTATTGTATGGTGTTGGAAGTAACAATTAAAGATGCTTCAATACTGTGGCATCCATCACTCTCTCCTACAAATCCAGTAACATTTACCCTGCCTAATCTCACTCCTAGCTATGGTATTTCTAACAGCCTGGCTACATCGAACTTGCTTCACATATCACAAACTCTACACCTTTTCTTGGTACCTTGAAATCAGTGTTCATACTTCCCACATATTCTATACCTGATTAAGTTTATGACAGCCATTTAGCCTTGACCAACCTTATAAAATTAATGTAAGTGAAAACCTTTGGTTGTCAATACTGGAGGACTGATAAAGCTGTCAATGCTTCTTCATAAGTGACTGCTAATTGTTTACTAGTGACTAGCTGTGTGTCAGACCTACGTCAGTGAGTGATGGTGTTGACCAGCTGTGTCAGACCCACGTCAGTGAGTGATGGTGTTGACCAGCTGTGTGTCAGACCCACGTCAGTGAGTGATGGTGTTGACCAGCTGTGTGTCAGACCTACGTCAGTGAGTGATGGTGTTGACCAGCTGTGTGTCAGACCCACGTCAGTGAGTGATGGTGTTGACCAGCTGTGTGTCAGACCCACGTCAGTGAGTGGTGTTGACCAGCTGTGTGTCAGACCTACGTCAGTGAGTGATAGTGTTGACGAGCTGTGTGTCAGACCTACGTCAGTGAGTGATGGTGTTGACAAGTTGTGTGTCAGACCTACGTCAGTGAGTGATGGTGTTGACCAGCTGTGTGTCAGACCTACGTCAGTGAGTGATGATGTTGACCAGCTGTGTGTCAGACCCACGTCAGTGAGTGATGGTGTTGACCAGCTGTGTGTCAGACCTACGTCAGTGAGTGATGGTGTTGACCAGCTGTGTGTCAGACCCACGTCAGTGAGTGATGGCGTTGACCAGCTGTGTGTCAGACCTACGTCAGTGAGTGATGGTGTTGACCAGCTGTGTGTCAGACCTACGTCAGTGAGTGATGGTGTTGACCAGCTGTGTGTCAGACCTAAGTCAGTGAGTGATGGTGTTGACCAGCTGTGTCAGACCCACGTCAGTGAGTGATGGTGTTGACCAGCTGTGTGTCAGACCCACGTCAGTGAGTGATGGTGTTGACCAGCTGTGTCAGACCCACGTCAGTGAGTGATGGTGTTGACCAGCTGTGTGTCAGACCTACGTCAGTGAGTGATGGTGTTGACCAGCTGTGTGTCAGACCTACGTCAGTGAGTGATGGTGTTGACCAGCTGTGTGTCAGACCTACGTCAGTGAGTGATGGTGTTGGTGGTGGGTGAGATCACAGGAAATGCTGTTAGTGCTGTCAATACTGCTGGTGCTGCCAGTGCTATGAATACTGCTGGTGCTGTCAGTGCTATGAATATTGCTGGTGCTGTCAGTGCTATGAATACTGCTGGTGCTGTCAGTGCTATGAATACTGCTGGTGCTGTCAGTGCTGTCAATACTGCTGGTGCTGTCAGTGCTGTCAATACTGCTGGTGCTGTCAGTGCTATGAATACTGCTGGTGCTGTCAGTGCTGTCAATACTGCTGGTGCTGTCAGTGCTGTCAATACTGCTGGTACTGGCAGTGCTGTCAATACTGCTGGTGCTGTCAGTGCTGTCAATACTGCTGGTGTTGTCAGTGCTATGAATACTGCTGGTGCTGTCAGTGCTATGAATACTGTTTGTGCTGTCAGTGCTGTCAATACTGCTGGTGATGTCAGTGCTGTCAGTACTGGTGCTGTCAATACTGCTGCTGTCAATACTGCTGGTGCTGTCAGTGCTATGAATACTGCTGGTGCTGCCAGTGCTGTCAATACTGCTGGTGCCGTCAGTGCTATGAATACTGCTGGTGCTGTCAGTGCTACGAATACTGCTGGTGCTGTCAGTGCTATGAATACTGCTTGTGCTGTCAGTGCTGTCAATACTGCTGGTGCTGTCAGTGCTGTCAATACTGCTGGTGCTGTCAGTGCTATGAATACTGCTGGTGCTGTCAGTGCTATGAATACTGCTGGTGCTGCCAGTGCTGTCAGTGCTATGAATACTGCTGGTGCTGTCAGTGCTATGAATACTACTGGTGCTGTCAGTGCTATGAATACTGCTGGTGCTATCAGTGCTGTCAATACTGCTTGTGCTGTCAGTGCTGTCAATACTGCTGGTGCTGTCAGTGCTGTCAATACTGCTGGGAGTTGTAGATGAATGGTTCAGAGAACCGACAAGTTGTTAAATTAGACACATATGCAACACTTGGGTATCTTTATTGAGGAAACGTTTCGCCACACAGTGGCTTCATCAGTCCAATACAAAGTAGAAAGGTGTAAGGAGAGGAGGAGTTTGAGGTTATCAGTTCCTCGGCCTGGAGTCGATGTGTTCAGTCCATCAATCTTGTTAGAAGTGTAGCACAAGGCCGTAGAGGTGGCTTATATGCTGTAATCAGGTGAGATGCAGCAGGAGGAGGCAGGTCACAGTGGTATCAACCACTAGTCGAAGTAAGTCCTTGTCCAAAGGTTTGGACAAATGTTGAAGAATCCCTTTGTATCAAGATCCCAAGAAGTTGCAGTGTCAGACAGGATGTAGATGAATGGTTCAGAGAACCGACAAGTTGTTAAATTAGACACATATGCAACACTTGGGTATCTTTATTGAGGAAACGTTTCGCCACACAGTGATGGACTGAACACATCGACTCCAGGCCGAGGGACTGATAACCTCAAACTCCTCCTCTCCTTACACCTTTCTACTTTGTATTGGACTGATGAAGCCACTGTGTGGCGAAACGTTTCCTCAATAAAGATACCCAAGTGTTGCATATGTGTCTAATTTAACAACTGCTGGGAGTTATGGAGGTCCTGCAGCAAATGGTGTGACTCCTGGTGTGAGTGTTGAGCTGGTATTGGTGGAACTATTGTTGGTGGTGGTGCTGTGGGAACTATTGTTGGTGTCATGGGTGTTGTGGAACTAATGTTGGTTGTGGTGCTGTGGGAACTATTGTTGTTGGTGGTACTGTGGGATTTATTGTTCTTGGTGTTGCTGTGGGAACTACTGCTGTCGCTGCTGGTGGTGCTGTGGAAACTACTGTTGTTGTTGGTGGTAGTGGTGGTGGTTAGCTGGTACTGGTGTTAGCGGTGTTAGGGAGACGCAACTGACCAATGCTGACCTTTCTCACCCAGCTCGTGGTCTCTATATTGAGGGATACTCTCTTAAAGGTGACATAACTATCCGGAGTGAAGCAACAGTTTAATAGCTAGCCAGGCTAGGTGGGTAGCTAGCCGGGCTAGGTAGGCTAGCCAGGCAAGGTGGGTAGCTAGCCAGGCTAGGTAGGCAGCTAGCCAGGCAAGGTGGGTAGCTAGCCAGGCTAGGTAGGCAGAAAGGCAGCTAGCCAGACTAGGTGGGTAGCTAGCAGAACAACCCACCCTTAATATAGAGATCAGCACTATTACTGCTGTATCAATAATGGTACATCTGCTGTACTACAGCAATAATGTCACATCTGCTGTACTACAGCAATAATGTCACAACATCTGCTGTACTACAGCAATAATGTCACAACATCTGCTGTACTACAGCAATAATGTCACAACATCTGCTGTACTACAGCACCCCAATGGAAATCAAGGACCTCCAATATAAATAAAAAACAAACAAATGGAAATCAAGAACCTCAATGGAAATATGTCAGTTCGACCTTTTTGGGGTTATCCTGGTGGATAATTTACACACGTTATTATGTATGATAACTGTATTTATGTGTACCTATATAAACTTACTTGTATGGCAGTGTTGCCATACAAGACTGGGAGAGGGTGAAGACAAAGGGAGGGGAGGGGAGAGAGGGAAGAGGACCACAAGAAGAGTGAGAGGGGGAGAGAGGTCAAAAGAAGGGTGAGACAAGGGGGGTGGAGAGGAAAGAGAATGGAGACACAAAGTACCGACAAATAAATAGGAATCAGAGGTTGAGCCGAGGAGGACATTACGAAGATTGTGTGAAGAGGAGCAGAGGGGGAGGGGGAATGAGGGAAGGCAGGGGGAAGGAGGGATGTAGGAGAAATGAAGAGAGGGGTAGGGGAAGAGAGGGGAGGAGATGAATAGAAGATATAAAAAAAAGGATTTGAAGGGGAGGGGGGATATTTAGTGAGTGGAGAGGGAGTGGAGGGGAGTTGGGGAATTTAGAGGGAGTGGAAAGGGAAGATGGGGAGTGGTGGTAAAAGAGGAGGCGAGACACGGGCACCTCATTATTGAGAATGTATGTGGAGGGGGAAGAGGGAAAGAGAAGAGGGGAGAAGGTGAATGGAGTGAGGAAGATGTAACCCAGAGGAAATGAGACACAGTAAGATAATATAAGAAAACAAAGGAGATGTGAGAGATAAAGACGACGACAGTGAGAAGGAAGAGAGGAAATAGAGTGGAAGGGAGAGAGGGGAGTGTGGGGAGAGTATTGGGGAAGGTAATGGTGCAGAAGACCAAGCTGGGAGATATTACAGTGCATCATGAGAGAGAGAGAGAGAGAGAGAGAGAGAGAGAGAGAGAGAGGAGAAGAGAAGAGAAGAGAGAGAGAGGAGAGAGGAGAGGAGAGAGAGAGGGGAGAGAGGGAGAGAGGAGAGAGGAGAGAGAGAAAAGAGAGATGAGAGAGATAGAGAGAAGAGAGAGATGAGAGAGAGAAGAGAGAGAAGACAGACAGACAGACAGACAGAGAGAGAGAGAGAGCCAGGTGGGTCTTCACACATTAAAAAGGTCTGACTTTCAATTAAGTGACTGACAACTTACCCCGTCTTAAAGTGTTCCTAAGTCACTTTTTTTTACACAGGGTCTGACAAGGTTAAGGATCCCTAACTTTATTGACAAGCTATTTCTCTCTCTCTATCTCTCTCTACTTTCACTTTCTTGCAAGACTTCATTGCTTCTCAATTCTTTGAGGATATTTTATATTTTGCAGCCGATGGTAGTGGCTAGTTTATTGTGCACTCCATATCCATCCTGTGGATGGTAGTGGCTAGTTTATTGTGCACTCCATATCCATCCTGTGGATGGTAGTGGCTAGTTTATTGTGCACTCCATATCCATCCTGTGGATGGTAGTGGCTAGTTTATTGTGCACTCCATATCCATCCTGTGGATGGTAGTGGCTAGTTTATTGTACACTCCATATCACTCATGTGGATGGTAGTGGCTAGTTTATTGTGCACTCCATATCCATCCTGTGGATGGTAGTGAGCTGTTTATTGTACACTCCATATCACTCATGTGGATGGTAGTGGCTAGTTTATTGTGCACTCCATATCCATCCTGTGGATGGTAGTGGCTAGTTTATTGTACACTCCATATCCCTCATGTGGATGGTAGTGGCTAGTTTATTGTGCACTCCATATCCCTCATGTGGATGGTAGTGGCTAGTTTATTGTGCACTCCATATCCCTCATGTGGATGGTACTGGCTAGTTTATTGTGCACTCCATATCCATCCTGTGGATGGTAGTGGCTAGTTGATTGTGCACTCCATATCCCTCATGTGGATGGTAGTGGCTAGTTTATTGTGCACCATATATCCATCCTGTGGATGGTACTGGCTAGTTTATTGTGCACTCCATATCCCTCATGTCGATGGTACTGGCTAGTTTATTGTGCACTCCATATCCCTCATGTGGATGGTACTGGCTAGTTTATTGTGCACTCCATATCCCTCATGTGGATGGTACTGGCTAGTTTATTGTGCACTCCATATCCCTCATGTGGATGGTACTGGCTAGTTTATTGTGCACTCCATATCCCTCATGTGGATGGTACTGGCTAGTTTATTGTGCACTCCATATCCCTCATGTGGATGGTACTGGCTAGTTTATTGTGCACTCCATATCCCTCATGTGGATGGTAGTGGCTAGTTTATTGTGCACTCCATATCCATCCTGTGGATGGTAGTGGCTAGTTTATTGTGCACTCCATATCCATCCTGTGGATGGTAGTGGCTAGTTTATTGTGCACTCCATATCCATCCTGTGGATGGTAGTGGCTAGTTTATTGTACACTCCATATCCTCATGTGGATGGTATGGCTAGTTTATTGTGCACTCCATATCCATCCTGTGGATGGTAGTGGCTAGTTTATTGTACACTCCATATCCCTCATGTGGATGGTAGTGGCTAGTTTATTGTGCACTCCATATCCATCCTGTGGATGGTAGTGGCTAGTTTATTGTACACTCCATATCCCTCATGTGGATGGTAGTGGCTAGTTTATTGTGCACTCCATATCCCTCATGTGGATGGTATGGCTAGTTTATTGTGCACTCCATATCCCTCATGTGGATGGTACTGGCTAGTTTATTGTGCACTCCATATCCACCTGTGGATGGTAGTGGCTAGTTATTGTGCACTCCATATCCCTCATGTGGATGGTAGTGGCTAGTTTATTGTGCACCATATATCCATCCTGTGGATGGTACTGGCTAGTTTATTGTGCACTCCATATCCCTCATGTCGATGGTACTGGCTAGTTTATTGTGCACTCCATATCCCTCATGTGGATGGTACTGGCTAGTTTATTGTGCACTCCATATCCCTCATGTGGATGGTACTGGCTAGTTTATTGTGCACTCCATATCCCTCATGTGGATGGTACTGGCTAGTTTATTGTGCACTCCATATCCCTCATGTGGATGGTAGTGGCTAGTTTATTGTGCACTCCATATCCCCATGTGGATGGTACTGGCTAGTTTATTGTGCACTCCATATCCCTCATGTGGATGGTAGTGGCTAGTTTATTGTGCACTCCATATCCCTCATGTGGATGGTACTGGCTAGTTTATTGTGCACCACATATCCATCCTGTGGATGGTACTGGCTAGTTTATTGTGCACTACATATCCCTCATGTGGATGGTACTGGCTAGTTTATTGTACACTCTATATCCCTCATGTGGATGGTACTGGCTAGTTTATTGTGCACTCCATATCCCTCATGTGGATGGTACTGGCTAGTTTATTGTGCACCACATATTCATCTTGTGGATGGTACTGGCTAGTTTATTGTGCACCACATATCCATCCTGTGGATGGTAGTGGCTAGTTTATTGTGCACCACATATCCATCCTGTGGATGGTATCACAAGAGCATATGGATACACAATAGGCCTAGGAACTAGGCCCTAAAAGGGTTAACAGGCGTACATTTGGATTTATATCTACAGGTCACTTATCTGTTATAAGCAAATTTAGGAAATTTTCTTAATATATCTGGTATCTTATTTTCATTAATATGTTGACATGTCACATAGATTATTATACTATCTCTATATTCCTCAATAATTGGACAATTATGAGAAACAGTATGCAATACCCAACGGTTGTTAAGCTTGTATTGTAGATACCATGCACACTCATACCTTTGGTAAACCTTTGAAAGATTTCGAGAGTTTTCCTACTCTCGCAGCCCGGCCTTGGGCCAGGCTAGTTTGGTGCTTGCCTGGTCAACCAGGTTGTTGCTGCTGGTGGTCCGCTGGCCCACATATCCATCACAGCCTATTTGATCTGGCACTTATCGGAGGTGCTTGCTGCTATCCCTTGTGTATGACCTGAGTGCTAGTGGTGACAACTGTAATAGCACTAGTAGTGGTGACAACTGTGATAGCACTAGTAGTGGTGACAACTGTGATAGCACTAGTAGTGGTGACAACTGTAATAGCACTAGTAGTGGTGACAACTGTAATAGCACTAGTAGTGGTGACAACTGTAATAGCACTAGTAGTGGTGACAACTGTAATAGCACTAGTAGTGGTGACAACTGTAATAGCACTAGTAGTGGTGACAACTGTAATAGCACTAGTACTAGTGGTGACAACTGTAATAGCACTAGTAGTGGTGACAACTGTAATAGCACTAGTAGTGGTGACAACTGTAATAGCACTAGTAGTGGTGACAACTGTAATAGCACTAGTACTAGTGGTGACAACTGTAATAGCACTAGTACTAGTGGTGACAACTGTAATAGCACTAGTAGTGGTGACAACTGTAATAGCACTAGTAGTGGTGACAACTGTAATAGCACTAGTAGTGGTGACAACTGTAATAGCACTAGTACTAGTGGTGACAACTGTAATAGCACTAGTACTAGTGGTGACAACTGTAATAGCACTAGTACTAGTGGTGACAACTGTAATAGCACTAGTACTAGTGGTGACAACTGTAATAGCACTAGTAGTGGTGACAACTGTAATAGCACTAGTAGTGGTGACAACTGTAATAGCACTAGTACTAGTGGTGACAACTGTAATAGCACTAGTACTAGTGGTGACAACTGTAATAGCACTAGTAGTGGTGACAACTGTAATAGCACTAGTAGTGGTGACAACTGTAATAGCACTAGTAGTGGTGACAACTGTAATAGCACTAGTACTAGTGGTGACAACTGTAATAGCACTAGTACTAGTGGTGACAACTGTAATAGCACTAGTAGTGGTGACAACTGTAATAGCACTAGTAGTGGTGACAACTGCAATAGCACTAGTAGTGGTGACAACTGTAATAGCACTAGTGGTGACAACTGTAATAACATTAGTACTAGTGGTGACAACTGTAATAGCACTAGTAGTGTTGACAACTGTAATAGCAATAGTATTAGTGGTAACAACTGTAATAGCACTAGTAGTGGTGACAACTGTAATAGCACTAGTAGTGGTGACAACTGTAATAGCAATAGTACTAGTGGTAACAACTGTAATAGCACTAGTAGTGGTGACAACTGTAATAGCACTAGTACTAGTGGTGACAACTGTAATAGCACTAGTACTAGTGGTGACAACTGTAATAGCACTAGTACTTGTGGTGACAACTGTAATAGCACTAGTACTAGTGGTGACAACTGTAATAGCACTAGTAGTGGTAACTGTAATAGCACTAGTAGTGGTGACAACTGTAATAGCACTAGTACTAGTGGTGACAACTAATAGCACTAGTACTAGTGGTGACAACTGTAATAGCACTAGTGGTGACAACTGTAATAACACTAGTAGTGGTGACAACTGTAATAACACTAGTACTAGTGGTGACAACTGTAATAACACTAGTACTAGTGGTGACAACTGTAATAGCACTAGTACTAGTGGTAACAACTGTAATAGCACTAGTAGTGGTAACAACTGTAATAGCACTAGTAGTGGTAATGACACCTGTAATAGCACTATTACTAGTGGTGACAACTGTAATAGTGGTGACAACTGTAATAACACTAGTAGTGGTAGACAACTGTAATAGACACTAGTACTAGTGGTGACAACTGTAATAGCACTAGTACTAGTGGTGACAACTGTAATAGCACTAGTAGTGGTGACAACTGTAATAGCACTAGTAGTGGTGACAACTGTAATAGCACTAGTACTAGTGGTGACAACTGTAATAGCACTAGTACTAGTGGTGACAACTGTAATAGCACTAGTAGTGGTGACAACTGTAATAGCACTAGTACTAGTGGTGACAACTGTAATAGCACTAGTACTAGTGGTGACAACTGTAATAGCACTAGTACTAGTGGTGACAACTGTAATAGCACTAGTACTAGTGGTGACAACTGTAATAGCACAGTACTAGTGGGACAACTGAATAGCACTAGTAGGTGACAACTGTAATAGCACTAGTACTAGTGGTGACAACTGTAATAGCACTAGTACTAGTGGTGACAACTGTGATAGCACTAGTGCTAGTGGTGACAACTGTGATAGCACTAGTGGTGACAACTGTGATAGCACTAGTAGTGGTGACAACTGTAATAGCACTAGTACTAGTGGTGACAACTGTAATAGCACTAGTGCTAGTGGTGACAACTGTAATAGCACTAGTACTAGTGGTAACAACTGTGATAGCACTAGTGCTAGTGGTGACAACTGTGATAGCACTAGTGCTAGTAGTGACAACTGTGATAGTGACAATTGTGATAGCACTAGTGCTAGTGGTGACTGTGATAGCACTAGTGCTAGTGGTGACTGTGATAGCACTAGTGCTAGTGGTGACTGTGATAGCACTAGTGCTAGTGGTGACAATTGTGATAGCACTAGTGCTAGTGGTGACAACTGTAATAGCACTAGTACTAGTGGTGACAACTGTAATAGCACTAGTGGTGACAACTGTAATAGCACTAGTACTAGTGGTGACAACTGTGATACCACTAGTGCTAGTGGTGACAACTGTGATAGCACTAGTGCTAGTGGTGACAACTGTATAGCACTAGTACTAGTGGTGACAACTGTAATAGCACTAGTACTAGTGGTGACAACTGTAATAGTTCTAGTACTAGTGGTGACAACTGTGATAGCACTAGTGCTAGTGGTGACAATTGTGATAGCACTAGTGCTAGTGATAACAATTGTGATAGCACTAGTGCTAGTGGTGACAATTGTGATAGCACTAGTGCTAGTGATGACAACTGTGATAGCACTAGTGCTAGTGGTAACAACTGTGATAACTCATTGGAGCGGAGGAGAGAGAGATACATGATAATATATACATGGAAAGTACTTGAGGGCCTGGTCCCAAATCTGCACTAGCACTAGCACTAGTGCTATCACAATTGTCACCACTAGCACTAGTGCTATCACAGTCACCACTAGCACTAGTGCTATCACAGTCACCACTAGCACTAGTGCTATCACAACATACTGGAGTGAGAGATATGGGAGAAAGTGTAAAATAAACCCAGTGAGGAGCAGGGGTGCGGTGGGGACAATACGGGAGCACTGTATTAACATCCGGGGTCCCAGACTATTCAACATCTTACCAGAAGATATCCGAAACACGGCTGGAACCAGTGTAGAAGCCTTCAAGAGGAAACTGGACAAATATCTTCACCAGGTGCCAGATCAACCAGGCTGTGATGGATATGTGGGGCAGCGGGCCTCCAGCAGCAACAGCCTGGTTGACCAGGCAAGCACCAGACGAGCCTGGCCCATGGCCGGGCTCAGAGAGTAGATACTCTCGAAACTCTTCAAAGGTATATCAAAGGTATCAAAGGCACTAGTGCTAGTGGTAACAACTGTGATAGCACTAGTGCTAGTGGTGACAATTGTGATAGCACTAGTGCTAGTGGTGACAACTGTGATAGCACTAGTGCTAGTGGTGACAACTGTGATAGCACTAGTGCTAGTGGTGACAACTGTGATAGCACTAGTGCTAGTGGTGACAACTGTGATAGCACTAGTGCTAGTAGTGACAATTATAATAACACTAGTGCTAGTGGTGACTACTGTGACAACACTAGTGCTTGTGATGACAACTGTGATAGCACTAGTGCTAGTGGTAACAACTGTGATAGCACTAGTGCTAGTGGTAACAACTGTGATAGTACTAGTGCTAGTGGTGACAATTGTGATAGCACTAGTGCTAGTGGTGACAATTGTGATAGCACTAGTGCTAGTGGTGACAACTGTGATAGCACTAGTGCTAGTGGTAACAACTGTGATAGCACTAGTGCTAGTGGTAACAACTGTTATAGCACTAGTGCTAGTGGTGACAACTGTGATAGCACTAGTGATAGTGGTGACAACTGTGGCAGCACTAATGCTAGTGGTGACAACTGTGACAGCACTAGTGCTAGTGGTGACTGTGATAGCACCAGTGACAGCACTAGTGCTAGTGGTGACAGCTGTGGCAGCACTGGTGGCACTACCTTGATATACCTGTCACCGGTGTTGAGGGTTGTCCGCCCCCACAAGACTCGCCTGACACCAGTCTTTCTCTCCTGGTAGGAACAGGCTGGAGTAGGCTGAGATATAAGCAGATCCAGCCTGGAATAGGCTGCAATACAAGGAGATCCAGCTTGGAGTAGGCTGCAATACAAGGAGATCCAGCTTGGAGTAGGCTGCGATACAAGGAGATCCAGCCTGGAGTAGGCTGCAATACAAGGAGATCCAGCTTGGAGTAGGCTGCAATACAAGGAGATCCAGCTTGGAGTAGGCTGCAATACAAGATCCAGCTTGGAGTAGGCTGCAATACAAGGAGATCCAGCTTGGAGTAGGCTGCAATACAAGGAGACCCAGCCTGGAGTAGGCTGCAATACAAGGAGATCCAGCTTGGAGTAGGCTGCAATACAAGATCCAGCTTGGAGTAGGCTGCAATACAAGGAGATCCAGCTTGGAGTAGGCTGCAATACAAGGAGACCCAGCCTGGAGTAGGCTGCAATACAAGGAGATCCAGCTTGGAGTAGGCTGCAATACAAGGAGATCCAGCTTGGAGTAGGCTGCAATACAAGGAGATCCAGCTTGGAGTAGGCTGCAATACAAGATCCAGCTTGGAGTAGGCTGCAATACAAGGAGATCCAGCTTGGAGTAGGCTGCGATACAAGGAGACCCAGCCTGGAGTAGGCCTAAAGACCAAGTAAGAGGGACCTCCCAGGGCACAATATTACTGGAGCATCAATCAATGTCAACAAGGGTGTGGATAATGTGAACATGTAGGCCTACAAGGGTGTGTCCTCGTGGTTTTTCAGAAAGCATTACCCCCGCCTACCAGGCTGCCCCCACCAGGCTGCCCCCCCCCACCTGCCGCTATACATCAGGAATATACATTAACCAACAAAACAAGTCAATGGGTCAGTTTACGGCCTCCAGAGTATCCAGTGCAGCGTAGGCTGAGCGGCGTGCGTGTGTGGGGGCGTGTTTGTGTGCGTGCGTGGGCGTGTTTGCGTGTGTGTGTGGGCGGGCACACAAGAACACACGTTTATGGAGGGGGGTGAAGTCAATAATACCTTGTCGTTACTTCTTAAAACACCACTATCCATAACCACCATCACCACCTCCCCCACAACCACCAACATCGATCATCCCACCAATATTCCTCCCCCCCCCAACCACCACCTATATCAACCAACATCTATCAGTATTGAGAGATATGGGAAAAAACGTCAAATAAATCCTCTGAATGGCAGGGGCGCCGTGGCCACAATAAGGGAACACTGTATCAACATCCGGGGTCCCAGACTATTCAACATCTTACCACAAGATATCAGAAACACTGCTGGAACAAGTGTAGAAGTCTTCACGAGGAAACTAGACAAGTATCTTCACCAGGTGCCAGATCAACCAGGCTATGATGGATATGTGGTGTAGCAGGCCACCAGCAGCAACAAACAAATCTGGCCTAGGACCGGGCTGCAAAAACTCTCGAAATTCACTGAAGGCAAGGTAAAGGTAGCACACCACCACCAGCATTCACAGCAACGGTGGTTACGCACTGGCCTGTGAGTTTTAGGCCTCGCCTGCCATGGGTTCAAACCCCCACCCGTTCCCTGATTTATTAGCGATTTTATAGTAGTCAAGGTGTATAATATTAAGGTATTAAATGGACCCCAATGGAAATAAGTCACTCTGACTTTTTTGGGTTATCCTGGATGGTTCTCTACACATATACTGCTATGTATGATGATCTATGTAACTGTATTTGTGTATACCTGAATAAACTTACTTACTTACAAGGTTATAATCTCCGTGCTCCCACACGACCTTAGTGAAGACTGCAGTGCCACACCCGTAGACTCTACCAGTGACTGATACCTCACCCCTGCTGACACCTCTCTCTCCCTCCTCCACTACCTTCCTCTGCCCCTCCATTAACTCCTCCTATTTCTTCTCCTTCTCCTATTCCTCTTTCCTATCCACCTGTCTACTGCTGTTACCCCTGCAGCGTCTTCACACTAACCACCTGTCTCCTGCTGTTACCCCTGCAGCGTCTTCACACTATCCACCTGTCTCCTGCTGTTACCCCTGCAGCGTCTTCACACTATCCACCTGTCTCCTGCTGTTACCCCTGCAGCGTCTTCACACTAACCATCGTCCTTCATCACCTCCACACTCTCAATATATGGCTGCCAATATGATTATACAATAAGTACATGCTCAATCAGGTTGTTGGTGCTAGCGACACAGCCCAACACTGCCACCACAGTCAGTTGTATCAGAAAATAAATTTTGAAGACCCTGTCAAGATCTCTGTGGAGCAACGAGCAATCTAGAACATATGTCAGGTATTATACCACTAACGTCAGGGTGTTGTTATACCACTACTGTCAGGATGACCAGGCAGGCTGCAGGTTGTAGGTCACCACTACTGTCAGGATGACCAGGCAGGCTGCAGGTTGTAGGTCACCGTAGTACTGTCAGGATGACCAGGCAGGCTGCAGGTTGTAGGTCACCACTACTGTCAGGATGACCAGGCAGGCTGCAGGTTGTAGGTCACCACTACTGTCAGGATGACCAGGCAGGCTGCAGGTCACCACTACTGTCAGGATGACCAGGCAGGCTGCAGGTTGTAGGTCACCACTACTGTCAGGATGACCAGGCAGGCTGCAGGTCACCACTACTGTCAGGATGACCTGGCAGGCCGCAGGTTGTAGGTCACCACTACTGTCAGGATGACCAGGCAGGCCGCAGGTTGTAGGTCACCACTACTGTCAGGATGACCAGGCAGGTTGTAGGTCACTACTGTCAGGATGACCAGGCAGGTTGTAGGTCACCACTACTGTCAGGATGACCAGGCAGGTTGTAGGTCACTACTGTCAGGATGACCAGGCAGGTTGTAGGTCACCACTACTGTCAGGATGACCAGGTAGGTTGTAGGTCACTACTGTCAGGATGACCAAGCAGGTTGTAGGTCATCACTACTGCCAAGGATGACCAGGCAGGCTGGAGGTCACCACTGGAACTTAACACAGGTCAAACACTGGTCGAGTGACACTGTCATCAGCATTATAAGGTGTGGTGTTGTGCACTATATGTACTATTGTAAACCATGTGTAGTGTTGTACACCATATTCTGTGGTGTTGCACACTATATGTAGTGTACAACACTACATATGATGTGCAACACTGCAGAGAGTACATCATCCAGTGTACAAGACTACACAGTTTACAATATCATATGTAGTGTTGTACACTATGTATAGTGTTGTACACTGGATGGTATACACTTTGCAGTGTTGTACACCATATGTTGTGCACCATACTGTATATTGTTGTACACCATATGTTGTGCACCATACTGTATAGTGTTGTACACTACGAAGTACTGTACACTGTGTTTTTGTTGAACACCATAATGTAAGGTAGCAACAACCTGGATGATCAACGGGTCAGTAATCAAGTTTGACCACAAGTCTGACAGAGAGAGACCTGTGACAAGTGTTGGGTTGGTCACTGTACAAGGTCACTGTACAAGCATCATACAAAATGCTGCAACAAGTTGTACTAAATGCTGATGTAGTGTACACTGATTTCACAAAGGTGTTCGACAAGTGCAGCCATAGTGTGCTTGCTCACAGAATGTGTTTAAGTGGAATAACTGGAAAAGTGGGCAGATGGATATTTAACTTCTCAACAAATACGAGCCAGAGAGTAACTGTAAACTATAATGACGGTTATTTGGAGTGTTCTTGGTAGCGGGAATGCAATGATAAGGTCTTCGGAGGCTTCTTACTTTATTTGTATAAAGGGTGAGTACACAGGCTGTGTTACTGGCCATGGCCCGGGTGGGCCATGTGC
This sequence comes from Cherax destructor, assembly GCA_009830355.1. Taxonomy (NCBI): domain Eukaryota; kingdom Metazoa; phylum Arthropoda; class Malacostraca; order Decapoda; family Parastacidae; genus Cherax; species Cherax destructor. The sequence continues at coordinate 154,596 of WNWK01001197.1, read as the reverse complement.
CTTGCGAGGGAGAGAGGAGTAGGCCTTGTTGTCTGAGTGAAGGCCGCTGCGTTAGTGAGCGAGGGCCAGGGCGGGTCTGGTTGACGTGGGTATGCCTACCAGGCTTGCCCTCTGGCGGAAACTATGAAAACTAGCATGGCACGAACTCAGCTGGCAGACAGCATGGCTGTCTATGCAGACAGCAAGGCTGTCTACAAAACAGAGTGAAGTCAGAGGCTGATACAGTGAAAAGCTATGTTCCTCAAGGCACAGTACTCACCCCACTTGTTTCTCACTGTTATATCTGACTGATTACCGCAAACTCCTCATCTTCCGTCGATCTACTCTGTGCTGTACTAAGGAAGCCACTGGCTGGCGAAACGTTACCATAATAAAGATACCACTTTAGGTTTGGGGGGTTTATTGGGGGTAGGGGGTATTTTCCGGCTAGCCAGGACGGAATCGTCGGCAGCGGCAGTTCTTCTGAACTTGCGAGGGAGAGAGGAGTAGGCCTTGTTGTCTGAGTGAAGGCCGCTGATGACACCAGAATCTCTTGAGTAGCGTCCCTAGAAAACACAGTGAATCTTCAGGAGGGTGTAAGTCAAGTCTTCCAGTGGACCTCAGACAACACTATGATGTTTAACGAGGACAAATTTCAACTGCTTCGCTATGTGTATATTATGACGCATCTCTCCTCCTTTCCAGAGTGTATTTGCAGTTCTCTGAGGCTTTCAGAGTATTTTATATGTTTTACTGATTCTATGAGTGCAGAAAGTGATCTTTCCAGATCTGCCTTGATCTTCTGCCTTGAACGGAGCTGTCAACACCGAGCAGTGCTTCAAACGAGAGGGCACAAGTGATGTCAACACTGTTACCATTGGTCAAATTTCTAATCACATATGAAGTATCCTCAAACATCCCCCAAAGTTCATAATTTACATGAAAAGTCGCAGATAGAAAGTATTAGCACAACAAACAGAACCTGGAAGAATTTTTTTTGTTTGGAGAGCAAGGCGGGACGAGGCGGCAAGTAGGTTTAATGGGGCCAAAGCCACCACTACCACAACCACCCCCACAACCAACGCCACCCCCACCACCACCTGCTCATCAGCGCCGCCGTCGGGAGTGTGTGGATGGCGGACTACGGTAAGACATTGAAAAGGGCGGCGGCGGCGAAGGTTCAACTGTGCCTTCCGGAAAGTACATGGTTGATGTACCACCGCTATCAGCAAGAACCTCACTGCTGTCAGGCTTACAACAGTGACTCAGGACCTTACTGCTGTCAGGCTTACAACAGTGATCCAGGACCTCACTGCTGCCAGACTTACAGCAGTGATCGAGGACCTCACTGCTGCCAGGCTTACAACAGTGATCCAGGACCTCACTGCTGCCAGGCTTACAACAGTGATTCAGGACCTCACTGCTGTCAGGCTTACAACAGTGACTCAGGACCTCACTGCTGTCAGGCTTACAACAGTGACTCAGGACCTCACTGCTGCCAGGCTTACAGCAGTGATCGAGGACCTCACTGCTGCCAGGCTTACAACAGTGATTCAGGACCTCACTGCTGCCAGGCTTACAACAGTGACTCAGGACCTCACTGCTGCCAGACTTACAACAGTGATTCAGGACCTCACTGCTGCCAGGCTTACAACAGTGACTCAGGACCTCACTGCTGCCAGGCTTACAACAGTGATTCAGGACCTCACTGCTGCTAGGCTTACAACAGTGATCCAGGACCTCACTGCTGCCAGGCTTACAACAGTGACTCAGGACCTCACTGCTGCCAGACTTACAACAGTGATCCAGGACATCACTGCTGCTAGGCTTACAACAGTGATCCAGGACCTCACTGCTGCCAGACTTACAACAGTGATCCAGGACCTCACTGCTGCCAGACTTACAACAGTGATCCAGGATCTCACTGCTGCCAGACTTACAACAGTGATCCAGGACCTCACTGCTGCCAGTCTTACAACAGTGATCCAAGACCTCACTGCTGCCAGACTTACAGCAGTGATCCAGGACCTCACTGCTGCCAGACTTACAACAGTGATCCAGGACCTCACTGCTGCTAGGCTTACAACAGTGATCCAGGACCTCACTGCTGCCAGACTTACAACAGTGATCCAGGACCTCACTGCTGCCAGTCTTACAACAGTGACTCAGGACCTCACTGCTGCCAGGCTTACAGCAGTGATCGAGGACCTCACTGCTGCCAGGCTTACAACAGTGATTCAGGACCTCACTGCTGCCAGGCTTACAACAGTGACTCAGGACCTCACTGCTGCCAGGCTTACAACAGTGACTCAGGACCTCACTGCTGCCAGACTTACAACAGTGATTCAGGACCTCACTGCTGCCAGACTTACAACAGTGACTCAGGATCTCACTGCTGTCAGGCTTACAACAGTGATTCAGGACCTCACTGCTGCCAGGCTTACAACAGTGACTCAGGACCTCACTGCTGCCAGACTTACAACAGTGATCCAGGACCTCACTGCTGCCAGTCTTACAACAGTGATCCAAGACCTCACTGCTGCCAGACTTACAGCAGTGATCCAGGACCTCGCTGCTGCTAGGCTTACAACAGTGATCCAGGATCTCACTGCTGCCAGACTTACAACAGTGATCCAGGACCTCACTGCTGCCAGTCTTACAACAGTGATCCAGGACCTCACTGCTGCCAGACTTACAGCAGTGATCCAGGACCTCACTTCTGCCAGGCTTACAACAGTGATTCAGGACCTCACTGCTGCCAGACTTACAACAGTGATCCAGGACCTCACTGCTGCTAGGCTTACAACAGTGATCCAGAACCTCACTGCTGCCAGACTTACAACAGTGATCCAGGACATCACTGCTGCTAGGCTTACAACAGTGATCCAGGACCTCACTGCTGCCAGACTTACAGCAGTGATCCAGGACCTCACTGCTGCCAGTCTTACAACAGTGATCCAGGACCTCACTGCTGCCAGACTTACAGCAGTGATCCAGGACCTCACTGCTGCCAGACTTACAACAGTGATCCAGGACCTCACTGCTGCCAGACTTACAACAGTGATCCAGGACCTCACTGCTGCCAGACTTACAGCAGTGATCCAGGACCTCACTGCTGCCAGTCTTACAACAGTGATCCAGGACCTCACTGCTGCCAGACTTACAGCAGTGATCCAGGACCTCACTGCTGCCAGACTTACAGCAGTGATCCAGGATCTCACTGCTGCCAGTCTTACAACAGTGATCCAGGACCTCACTGCTGCCAGACTTACAGCAGTGATCCAGGACCTCACTGCTGCCAGACTTACAACAGTGATTCAGGACCTCACTGCTGCCAGACTTACAACAGTGATCCAGGACCTCACTGCTGCCAGACTTACAACAGTGATCCAGGACCTCACTGCTGCCAGACTTACAACAGTGATCCAGGACCTCACTGCTGCCAGACTTACAACAGTGATCCAGGACCTGACTGAGAGGAACAATAATCAATATAACAGTATTCAGGTAGAGGAAATTCTGGAGCAGTTATATGGACGTGTGAGAGAGATCACTCACTCACCCTCCTCAACTCATCTAGCTGGGTGTCTGTGTATCTGTCTCTCTCTCTCTCTCTCTCACCCATCCTATGGAATGAGACGAGGAATTAAGTGGTGGAGGCACCCTCCAGTCTCGGGTCATGGAAGCTGTGTGTTGGTAGCAGGTTGAAGAACCTGTCAGCACTGTCCTGACTGTATGAGAGAGAGAGAGAGAGAGAGAGAGAGAGAGAGAGATGGTGGTAAGTTAGCATTTAAGTGGTTCAGGTTTAGAATGCTCTGAGAGCGCTACAGATGTGTCACAGATACGCAGGAATGTGATCAACGGAGTCTAAATGCCGGTAACTGCGTGTATACCGTGTATACCGTGTATACAGGTCGATATTTTGCCTTAGTTTAGGAATGTCCAGAGCAGACACAAGCTGCAGGCTGACGACCATGTGATGTGCGATGCTTCTGAACTACATTGTTCCCACTGATGTGCGATGCTTCTGAACTACATTGTTCCCACTGATGTGCGATGCTACTGAACTACATTGTTCCCACTGATGTGCGATGCTTCTGAACTACATTGTTCCCACTGATGTGCGATGCTACTGAACTACATTGTTCCCACTGATGTGCGATGATACTGAACTACATTGTTCCCACTGATGTGCGATGCTACTGAACTACATTGTTCCCACTGATGTGCGATGCTACTGAACTACATTGTTCCCACTGATGTGCGATGCTACTGAACTACATTGTTCCCACTGATGTGCGATGATTCTGAACTACATTGTTCCCACTGATGTGCGATGCTTCTGAACTACATTGTTCCCACTGATGTGCGATGCTAATGAACTACATTGTTCCCACTGATGTGCGATGCTACTGAACTATATTGTTCCCACTGATGTGCGATGATTCTGAACTACATTGTTCCCACTGATGTGCGATGCTTCTGAACGACATTGTTCCCACTGATGTCTTAAGCTGTCTGGGAATTAGCGTGGGGTGATACCGAGCACATGGCTCGCTGCAGTGTTTTAGAATCTCAGGTTGAAGTGTTGAAGAAGGAGGTTCTACTGCTTCAGGAGGAAAATAGGAGGCTGAAGCTTCGCCTAGATGGGTGTGGGTGTGGGAGTGAGTGTGAGATGGTTGGAGCTGGTAAGGAGGAAATGGCTACCAACAGTGAAAGTGGCAGCCGCTTTAAGTGGCAAGTGGTTCACAATTCAGGAAGAAGGAAGATAAGGAAGGTTAATAGAGAAGATGTGAAGGTAGGAAATCGATTCTCTGTTCTCCAGGACGAGTGTACTTCAGTGGTCAGTGAGGTTAAAGGTACCACTGACTCCCCTGCTAATCAAGGTAAGAATATTCTGATTGTGGGAGACTCTCAGGTAAGATATATGGACCGTGCTTTTTGTAACAGAGACAGGAAGGTCAGACAGAGGGTGTGCCTCCCAGGAGCTGGTGTTGGTGACATAGTCATCAGGTTGGATAATATTATGTCAGGTAATGGGAACAAGCCCATTATCTGTCTTAGTGCTGGTGGAAATGACATTGGGAAGGGCAGGAGACAGGAGCTACTTGATAAGTACAGGTCAGCCATAGAAGTCGTTAGGTCTAAGGGAGGTATCCCAATCATATGTAGCATTTTGCCTAGAAAGGGAGTGGGCAATGAATGGATGTCTAGGGCAATTGGTATAAATTGCTGGCTAGACAGGTACTGCAAGGAACTTGCAATTCCATTCATTGATAACTGGGACAAATTCTATGGCAAACGTGATATGTATGCAAGGGATGGGGTTCATCTCTCTGGGGCTGGAGTGATTGCATTAGCCGATACGATTGAGGGGGTCATTGGAGACTTGTCTAGGACTTTAAACTGATAGATTATAGAGGTATGGGTGTTTGTGGGAAACAATCAGGCTGTAGTATTAGGCCTGGAAACAGCAGATATTACCAGGATACCTCAGGGATATGTTTAAAAACAATATTCAAAATAAAGTTTGTAAATGCAAAGCAATTGATCAACAAACAAAGAGAGATAGTAGAGGGCAACGAGTGACTAGCTCCTTAAGGTTTACTATACAAATAGTAGGAGTCTAAGAAATAAGATAGATGAGCTAAGATTACTTGCAAGTGCAGGTAATATAGATATTATTGCTATAACAGAGACCTGGTTCAACCTGAAAGATAGAGAAATGCCTTCCGAGTGCAACATTCAGGGTTACAAACTATTCCACACTGATAGGGTCAACAGGAAGGGTGGTGGAGTGGCGATGTATGTCAGAGATAATTTAAATTGTTGTGTTAGACATGATATAAGATTAGAAACAGCGGACACAGAATCTGTTTGGCTACAGTTTCTCGAGGGTCGTGAAAAATTAATTTTGGGTGTGATTTACAGGCCCCAAGTCTGGATAGGGAGTGCAGTAAGCTGCTATGGGACGAAATTCATAAGGCGTCTAGATATGAAAATGTTGTGTTAATGGGAGATTTTAACTTTAGACAAATTGATTGGAACAATGAGACAGGTAATCTCGAGTCTAGTGACTTTCTTGATACGGTTCAGGATTGTTTTTAAAACAGTTTGTGACAGAACCAACTAGAGGTAGCAACTTGCTTGATTTGGTTCTTGCCAACAAAGAATCACTAATTAATAATCTTGAGGTTAATGAAGAGCTTGGGGAAAGCGATCACAAATCACTTAGCTTTAATATATCATGGAATTACCCAGGTAACTGCAATCAAGTCTCTGTTCCAGACTTTCGTGTTGCCGACTTCATGGGGCTGAGAAATTACCTAGGTGGGCAAAATTGGGATGACCTGACTATGGGTCAGGTAGGTGGTTTTGGTTGCCAATATGACGTTTTTCAGAGCGTAGTTCTAGCTGCCCAGACAACCTTTGTTCCAAGTAGGGAAATTAGATCTAACAAAAATGATCCTAAATGGATGAACAATAGATTAAAACATCTCATTGGTCAAAGAGAGGCATATATAGGCGTATCAAAAGGGGGGATGGACAGATAAGAAATCAATATTTTCAATTAAAGAGAAATAAAAAAAAAGGAATAAGAAAAGCAAAAAGGGATTATGAGGCTAAGGTCGCAAGGGATTCGAAGACTAACCCAAAAGGGTTCTTTCAGGTATACAGAAGTAAGATTAGGGACAAGATAGGCCCACTTAAGAGTAACTCAGGACAAATCACGGACAGTGATAAGGATATGTGTGAAATTTTCAATACTTACTTCCTCTCAGTTTTTACTCAGGAAGATACTAGCGGAATTCCAGAAATAATAAATTATGTAGAACTGGAAGATAATAGACTATGCTCGATTGGGGTAACTAGTGACATGGTCCTCAGACAAATAGAGAAATTAAAACCTAACAAATCCCCAGGCCCTGATGAACTGTTTGCAAGAGTTTTAAAGGAATGTAAAGAGGAACTTAGCAAACCTTTGGCAAATCTTTTCAATATATCACTACAAACTGGCATAGTGCCAGACAAGTGGAAAAGGGCAAATGTAATACCTATTTACAAGGCAGGTGACAGGTCCTTAGCTTCGAACTATAGACCAATAAGCCTTACCTCCATAGTTGGTAAATTTATGGAATCAATAATTGCCGAGGCAATTCGTAGCCATCTTGAAAAGCATAAATTGATTAATGAATCTCAACACGGTTTTACTAAGGGGCGTTCCTGTCTTACGAATTTACTAACTTTTTCACTAAGGTGTTTGAGGAGGTAGATCATGGTAATGAATATGATATTGTGTATATGGACTTCAGTAAGGCTTTCGATAAAGTTCCCCATCAGAGGCTACTGAGGAAACTTAAGGCACACGGAATAGCAGGAGAAATTTTTCCTGGGTAGAGGCATGGTTGACAAATAGGCAGCAGAGAGTTTGCATAAATGGAGAGAAATCAGAATGGGGGCGCGTCTCAAGCGGTGTTCCACAGGGTCAGTTTTTGGCCCCTGTTGTTTACAATTTACATAAACGACATAGATGAGGGAATAAATAGTAACATAAGTAAATTTGCTGATGACACCAAAATAGGTCGTCCAATTCATTCAAATGAGGACATTAGAGCACTCCAGGATGATTTGAATAGACTGATGCAGTGGTCGGAGAAGTGGCAGATGCAGTTTAATGTAAACAAATGCAAAGTTCTAAATGTTGGGCAGGACAATAACCATGCCACATATAAGCTGAATAATGTAGATCTTATTACTTGTGATTGCGAGAAGGATTTAGGAGTTCTGGTTAGTAGTAATCTGAAGCCAAGACAACAGTGCATAAGTGTTCGCAATAAAGCTAACAGAATCCTTGGCTTCATATCAAGAAGTATAAATAATAGAAGTCCTCAGGTTGTTCTACAACTCTATATATCTTTGGTTAGGCCTCATTTAGATTATGCTGCACAGTTCTGGTCACCGTATTACAGAATGGATATAAATGCACTGGAAAACGTACAAGGAGGATGACAAAGTTGATCCCATGTATCAGAAATCTTCCCTATGAGGATAGACTGAGGGCCCTGAATCTGCACTCTCTAGAAAGGCGTAGAATTAGGGGGGATATGATTGAGGTGTATAAATGGAAAACAGGAATAAATAAAGGGGATGTAAATAGCGTGCTGAAAATATCCAGCCAAGACAGGACTCGCAGCAATGGTTTCAAGTTGGAAAAGTTCAGATTCAGGAAGGATATAGGAAAGCACTGGTTTGGTAATAGAGTTGTGGATGAGTGGAACAAACTCCCGAGTACCGTCATAGATGCTAAGACGTTGTGTAGTTTTAAAAATAGGTTAGATAAATACATGGGTGGGTGTGGATGGGTGTGAATTTGGACCTGACTAGCTTGTATTACCAGGTCAGTAGCTGTACTAATTCCTTAAGTGGAAGTGACCTGACCAGGTGGTCGGCTGACCAGGTGGTCAACTAGACAATTATATGAGTGGGTGCGGTTGGGTGTGAGTTGGTCCTGACTAGCCTGTGCTAGGTCAGATGCAGTGTTTCCTCCTTAAGTGAATGTAACCTGACCTGGCTGGGTCGGGGCTTAAGCCGTTGGAGATTTGGACCTGCCTCGCATGGGCCAGTAGGCCTGCTGCAATGTTCCTTCTTTCTTATGTTCTTATGTTCTTATGTGCGATGCTACTGAACTACATTGTTCCCACTGATGTGCGATGCTTCTGAACTACATTGTTCCCACTGATGTGCGATGCTACTGAACTACATTGTTCCCACTGATGTGCGATGCTTCTGAACTACATTGTTCCCACTGATGTGCGATGCTACTGAACTACATTGTTCCCACTGATGTGCGATGCTTCTGAACTATATTGTTCCCACTGATGTGCGATGATTCTGAACTACATTGTTCCCACTGATGTGCGATGCTTCTGAACTACATTGTTCCCACTGATGTGCGATGCTTCTGAACTACATTGTTCCCACTGATGTGCGATGCTACTGAACTACATTGTTCCCACTGATGTGCGATGCTACTGAACTACATTGTTCCCACTGATGTGGGATGCTTCTGAACTACATTGTTCCCACTGATGTGCGATGCTTCTGAACTATATTGTTCCCACTGATGTGCGATGCTTCTGAACTACATTGTTCCCACTGATGTGCGATGCTTCTGAACTACATTGTTCCCACTGATGTGCGATGCTTCTGAACTACATTATTCCCACTGATGTGCGATGCTTCTGAACTACATTGTTCCCACTGATGTGCGATGCTACTGAACTACATTGTTCCCACTGATGTGCGATGCTTCTGAACTACATTCTTCCCACTGATGTGCTATGCTTCTGAACTACATTGTTCCCACTGATGTGCGATGCTTCTGAACTACATTCTTCCCACTGATGTGCGATGCTACTGAACTACATTGTTCCCACTGATGTGCGATGCTTCTGAACTACATTGTTCCCACTGATGTGCGATGCTTCTGAACTACATTGTTCCCACTGATGTGCGATGCTTCTGAACTACATTGTTCCCACTGATGTGCGATGCTTCTGAACTACATTGTTCCCACTGATGTGCGATGCTTCTTAACTACATTGTTCCCACTGATGTGCGATGCTACTGAACTACATTGTTCCCACTGATGTGCGATGCTACTGAACTACATTGTCCCCACTGATGTACGATGCTTCTGAACTACATTGTTCCCACTGATGTGCGATGCTATTGAACTACATTGTTCCCACTGATGTGCGATGCTTCTGAACTACATTGTTCCCACTGATGTGCGATGCTACTGAACTACATTGTTCCCACTGATGTGCGATGCTTCTGAACTACATTGTTCCTACTGATGTGCGATGCTACTGAACTACATTGTTCCCACTGATGTGCGATGCTACTGAACTACATTGTTACCACTGATGTGCGATGCTTCTGAACTACATTGTTCCCACTGATGTGCGATGCTTCTGAACTACATTGTTCCCACTGATGTGCGATGCTACTGAACTACGTTGTTCCCACTGATGTGCGATGCTTCTGAACTACATTGTTCCCACTGATGTGCGATGCTACTGAACTACATTGTTCCTACTGATGTGCGATGCTTCTGAACTACAATGTTCCTACTGATGTGCGATGCTACTGAACTACATTGTTCCTACTGATGTGCGATGCTACTGAACTACATTGTTCCTACTGATGTGCGATGCTACTGAACTACATTGTTCCCACTGATGTGCGATGCTTCTGAACTACATTGTTCCCACTGATGTGCGATGCTTCTGAACTACATTGTTCCCACTGATGTGCGATGCTACTGAACTACATTGTTCCCACTGATGTGCGATGCTTCTGAACTACATTGTTCCCACTGATGTGCGATGCTACTGAACTACATTGTTCCCACTGATGTGCGATGCTTCTGAACTACATTGTTCCCACTGATGTGCGATGCTTCTGAACTACATTGTTCCCACTGATGTGCGATGCTACTGAACTACATTGTTCCTACTGATGTGCGATGCTTCTGAACTACATTGTTCCCACTGATGTGCGATGCTACTGAACTACATTGTTCCTACTGATGTGCGATGCTTCTGAACTACATTGTTCCCACTGATGTGCGATGCTAATGAACTACATTGTTCCCACTGATGTGCGATGCTACTGAACTACATTGTTCCCACTGATGTGTTTTCCTTACGACGAGGGACTAGGGACACACTTTCCTGAACACCTCAAGAATTGTGTGTGAATGTGAGCTGCTGCTGCTGCACAACACAGAGTACTGCTACTTTGCATTACATTATAAACAGGCCCAGGAGCACTCCACGATGTATACTGATTCACATTTATAATTTGCAGGGCGGATAGACTTTGTGAAAAAAAATTCTGGGTCTTCAACTCTGTGTTGAGTGAAGTTGTTAAACACTGATTAATACTCTTCTTTCGTTTATTTTTTTATCTGTGTATGACTCTCTGTGTAGGACCAGTACTGGGAGATCTGTGTATGACTCTCTCTGTGTATGACCAGTATGTTATTGATGCTGTGGCCATCTACATGCCTTGCACGTGGCTGACGGCCCCGTTCAGGGCAGGAGAAATATCAAAGCTGGAACAAATTCAGAGATCGTTTACGGCTCACATTGAGCCATTGAAACATCTAAATTATTGGGAACGCCTTCAAGTCTTGAACATGTACTCATTGGAGCGGAGGAGAGAGAAATACATGATAATATATACTTGGAAAGTACTTAAAGGCCTGGTCCCAAATCTGCACACTGCCATAACAACATACTGGAGTGAGAGATATGGGAGGAAGTGTAAAATAAACCCAGTGAGGAGCAGGGGTGCGGTGGGGACAATACGGGAGCACTGTATTAACATCCGGGGTCCCAGATTATTCAACATCTTACCAGAAGATATCCGAAACATCGCTGGAACCAGTGTAGAAGCCTTCAAGAGGAAACTGGACAAGTATCTTCATCGGGTGCCAGATCAACCAGGCTGTGATGAATATGTGGGGCAGTGGGCCTCCAGCAGCAACAGCCTGGTTGATCAGGCAAGCACCAGACGAGCCTGGCCCATGGCCGGGCTCAGAGTAGATACTCTCGAAACTCTTCAAAGGTATATCAAAGGTATATCTACATGCCTTGCACGTGGCCATCTACATGCCTTGCACGTGGCCATCTACATGCCTTGCACGTGGCCATCTACATGCCTTGCACGTGGCCATCTACATGCCTTGCATGTAGCCATCTACATGCCTTGCACGTGCCCATCTACATGTCTTGCACGTGGCCATCTACATGCCTTGCACGTGCCCATCTACATGCCTTGCACGTGCCCATCTACATGCCTTGCACGTGCCCATCTACATGCCTTGCACGTGCCCATCTACATGCCTTGCACGTGGCCATTAGTTAATCGGGCCATGTCTATCGTCGACCACCTTGCTACAGCATTCCACAACGTTCCTACAAGTGACTACTGTAATACTCCCTTATGTGACTACTGTAATACTCCCTTATGTGACTACTGTAATACTTCCTTATGTGACTACTGTAATACTCCCTTATGTGACTACTCCCTTATGTGACTACTGTAATACTCCCTTATGTGACTACTGTAATACTCCCTTATGTGACTACTGTAATACTCCCTTATGTGACTACTGTAATACTCCCTTATGTGACTACTGTAATACTCCCTTATGTGACTACTGTAATACTCCCTTATGTGACTACTGTAATACTCCCTTATGTGACTACTGTAATACTTCCTTATGTGACTACTGTAATACTTCCTTATGTGACTACTGTAATACTTCCTTATGTGACTACTGTAATATTTCCTTATGTGACTACTGTAATAGTCCCTTATGTGACTACTGCAATACTCCCTTATGTGACTACTGTAATACTCCCTTATGTGACTACTGTAATACTCCCTTATGTGACTACTGTAATACTCCCTTATGTGACTACTGTAATACTTCCTTATGTGACTACTGTAATACTTCCTTATGTGACTACTGTAATACTCCCTTATGTGACTACTGTAATACTCCCTTATGTGACTACTGTAATCCTCCCTTATGTGACTACTGCAATCCTCCCTTATGTGACTACTGCAATCCTCCCTTATGTGACTACTGCAATCCTCCCTTATGTGACTACTGCAATCCTCCCTTATGTGACTACTGCAATCCTCCCTTATGTGACTACTGCAATCCTCCCTTATGTGACTACTGCAATCCTCCCTTATGTGACTACTGCAATCCTCCCTTATGTGACTACTGCAATCCTCCCTTATGTGACTACTGCAATCCTCCCTTATGTGACTACTGCAATCCTCCCTTATGTGACTACTGCAATCCTCCCTTATGTGACTACTGTAATACTCCCTTATGTGACTATTGCAATCCTCCCTTATGTAACTACCGTGAGTGAGGGTGAGGGGGTCGAGGCACCCCTCCTGAGCCAAGTAACCACTTTCAATGAATTGAAGATACATTCCCCTCGGAAGTGCTTCAAAGACACTAGATAAAACTAATTCTAGATGTAAATATGTAGAGTATTGAGTGACAGATTACAAACACAACACACACACACACACACCGACATCTTAATAAGAAGTCATTCAGGACCCTGTACACTGTGTACGTTAGGCCCATACTGGAGTATGCAGCACTAGTTTGGAACCCACACCTAGCCAAGGCATGTAAGGAAACTAGAGAAAGTGCAAAGTTTTGCAACAAGACAAGTCCCGGAGCTAAGGGGTATGTCTTACGAGGAGAGGTTACGGGAAATCGACCTGACGACTCTGGAAGACAGGAGAGATAGAGGGGATATGATAACGACATATAAAATACTAAGAGGAATCGACAAGGTGGACAGAGACAGAATGTTCCAGAGATGTGACACAGCAACAAGGGGTCACAGTTGGAAGTTGAAGATTCAGATGAACCACAGGGATGTTAGGAAGTATTTCTTCAGCCTAGAGTTGTCAGGAAGTGGAATAGTCTGGGAAGAGATGTAGTGGAGGCAAGATCCATACATAGCTTTAAGGAGAGGTATGATAAAGCTCATGGAGCGGGTAGAGTGACCAAGTAGCGGCCAGTGAAGAGGCTGGGCCAAGAGCTGTGAATCGACCCCTGCAACCACAATTAGGCGAGTACAATTAGGAGAGTACACAACAGGTTGGACTCATGTTAGGGTATGCAGCTGAGCACGGAGACCGCACCTGATCCAGCAGGTCAAGACACTGAAGAAGATGGCAGAGGTTGGTGATGAGGTTGGTGATGAGGTTGGCGATGAGGTTGGTGATGTGGTTGGTGATGAGGTTGGTGATGAGGTTGGTGATGTGGTTGGTGATGAGGTTGGTGATGAGGTTGGTGATGAGGTTGGTGATGAGGTTGGTGATGTGGTTGGCGATGAGGTTGGTGATGAGGTTGGCGATGAGGTTGGTGATGTGGTTGGTGATGAGGTTGGTGATGAGGTTGGTGATGAGGTTGGTGATGAGGTTGGCGATGAGGTTGGCGATGAGGTTGGTGATGAGGTTGGTGCCGCAGCTAAGGAAGAATACACGATGAGAGAGGAACTACGGAGAACAAAACCTAACATCGTACACACACCACGGAACTGGTGGAGTTTCGAACCCATGGCAAGTGAGTTCTGTGATTTGTATTATTGCGATTTCATGAATTATACACAGTTTCAAGAGTAGGTTAACAGGAGTACACCTGGATATATACAGTGCTTACAATTTATATTTCATCTCTGACAAGCAAATTTAGAATATTTGTTTAAAATGTCTAGCATCTTGTTTTTCATTAATAAGATACCATGATAAATCACAGGTTATTTTACTGTCTATATTTACCACTCAGTGATAAATTAAGCACGTAGTGCTCAAGAAAGTGACCATAAGACTGACTATATACATCGCATTTACATTGATCAACATGTGTGCATATGTCAAATTGCCATAAATACTTGTAGCTAAGCTTAAGAAGCGCCTGAGTTTCCCTGTCTCCTAATATCATGTTTATTTTTCCACTATAATCTACCTTGTCCATAATTACAATCGCATTTGCTTTGTCTGTTTCGTAAGGTGAAGTCCAGGATCTTAATTCACGGTGTAACTTAACAAATCTTTGATGACAATAAAGGTCTGAGCTTTGCTCAAGCATCTGCAACACTATTGTCCTCAAAGATGTGCTAAGTTATACCATGAATTAAGTAAAGATCCTGGAAACACAAAGCAAATGTGACAGTAATTATAGGGGAAACAAACACATTATTAGAAAACGGGAACTGATGTGCCCCTTAAGTCTGGCTACTGCAACGTCACACTGTTTACATTGCAAATTGCTCCTTAAATGAGTTTCTGTAGGTTGATATTAGCACAGTGAGTTCTAGATTAACTCTTCTATCTTTGCTTATGACGTTCAGATTCTTTGTTTACTTCACTCTTAATTTCATTGCTAATGCTTACCTTTGATATACCTTTCAATGGTTTCGAGAGCTTTCCCACTCTCGCTACTGGCCCAGGACCAGGGAACTTGTCCGACACTTGCCTGATCAACAAAGCTGTTACAAATGGTGGCCTGCTGGCCCACATCCATCACAGACTGATTGATCTGGCACCTGGCGAAGGTACATGCCCACAAGCTGTTAATAAACACTTGTTGCAGCAGTGTTTCTGATAGCTTGTGGCAGTAAAACAGTCTGACCCACCACGAATGTTCATACAATGTTCTCTTATTATACCCACGACGATCCTCTTTTTCACTGGGTTTATTTTGCACTTCCTCTCATATCTCTCATTCCACAATTTTGTTATGGGAGTGTGCAGATTTGACACCAGACCCACATATACTTTCCATGTATACATTACAATGAATCTGTATCCTCAGCTACAGCGAGTATATACTGTATTTATAACTATGATGCGTTCCCAGTAGTTTAAATACTTTATTGGCTCTACGCGGGGCTTGACACAGATGTACCAGGCTTGACACAAACGTACCAGGCTTGACACAGATGTACCAGGCTTGACACAGATGTACCAGGCTTGACACAGATGTACCAGGCTTGACACAAACGTACCGGGCTTGACACACACGTACCGGGCTTGACACACACGTACCAGGCTTGACACAGACGTACCGGGCTTGACACAGACGTACCAGGTACACAAACTTTCCCTTCAAGTTACTTTCTTTGAGTAATTTTTTTGGTTATATTAAGTAGGAGTAATTCAATATGTGATGGAATACATAATAACTCCAAGTTAATTCCTTTCTATCTGATTTCATTATGGCAGCTAACTATTTTACTCTGGCTTCTGTTCATTAGAAAATTAAATATCTATCTACCTACCTTCCCAGTTATTCCTTTAGCACGTCTTTTGAGAGCTCCTACACCATGGTCATACTGCCAAAGACTTGTAAAGTCAGTGTAGATTATGTCAGTATTCTGCTTGTCTTGCACAGCATATAAGACAGTTTAGTAATGGCCAAGCAACTGCTAGGGGTAGGAGCGACCTGCTCTAAACTCACGCTGACAAGGGCTGTGCAACTACTGAGATTCCATGTGATTAGAAATCTTGCTTCTTGAGATTCTCTCAAAGATTCTGATAATGTGGGACTCAGTACTGTCGGTCTATAGTTTCTTTGTGACTGCTTTACTGCCACCTTTGTAGAGACTATGGCAGTGGTTTTTAAGGACTGTGGTATGAGTCCAGTGTCTAGGTACTTCCTCCATAGAATATTCGAGGCACGAGATACTTGTTTCTAGCAGTTCTTGGTGAATATAGCGTTCCATAAGTCAGGGTCTGGGGCAGAGTGCAGGGGTGTGCAATCGATTGCTTTCTCGAAGTCAAGTGAGGTTAGAGTTATGTCAGAAACAATAGAGATGTCGCCAGAGTTTCCAGTTTCTTCCATGAAAAACTCAGTTGGTGTCTCAATCTTTAGATTAATAGCTCATTGAACACTAAGTCATATTGTAACTTAGTATTTCACTCATTTCCTTGTTGTCACCAGTGTAGGGTTCATCTGCTCTAAGCAAAGGCCTCATACTGGATGTGGCTTTTGACCTGCAATTTGCATATGAGAAAAAATATTTAGGATTTCTCTCAATTTCATTCATTGTTTTTCGTTCCCTCTGACGCTGCTTGGGCCTAGTATGTTGCACTCCACTGCAACTCAACATTTCCACTTGCCTTGCTGGTGTTTGTGTTCTACACAGACTCTGCAGCCCCTGGGTTCCTCCCCTCCACATACTGCCTCAAATCCACGTTAATCATATTTTCTGCCCACCATATATCACCAAGGTCATCATTTATTCCAGCCCGGATTATGGTTTTTTTTTTAGTTGAAACTGAATTTATTGAATGCACCTTCGTTGCTGGTTGTATTTTGGTGTTGAAGACCAGTGTGTATGGAGGTCTGTGCCTCTGTTAACTTGTAGTTGTTTTAGATCATTATATTCCACACCTGATCCTCACTTTGTTAGTATAAGGTCAAGGGTATTTTCTAGTCTGGTTAGTTCCGCTATTTGCCGACTTAAGATAAATTTATTGGTGTCTTAATAGTTAGACTGAGTGAGATTGTTTATCTGAACTATAGCTCCTGGAATATTTTCTGCTATTACAATCTGTGTTATGGTATTTGATTTTCGATAGTTGGTCTTTAAACCGCTGTTAAGTTGCACCTGCTAGCTTAAACACAAGAAAAATAAAGAGACTTTAACTGTCCATTTTCACTGAGAAAACTTCAACTGCAACATCTGTGTTGTTGAGAAACTAAACAAATAAACGACCCTGAAGTAGAGCCCAACCCTTCCTTCTTGTCTCTCTTCTACAGCATCTAAACAGACTGTAGCCGGGGGGAATTCGTATTTACCTATGATGAGTTTCTTGATAGGGACTTTAAGGTCGTTGATATTAAATGAACACAAGATTCCTTGGAGGAGTAAGTTGTTTTTGTAGTGTTTCTGTAGAGCTTTCCTACTGTTCTTGTGTTTTTTAGTGTTTTGACATGAGAATGTAGAGAGAAGAATGTATGACAGAATATAGACAGGAGAATGTATGACAGCAGAATGTAGACATGAAGATGTATGACAGGAGAATGTGGACAGAATGATGTATGACAGGATAATGTAGACAGAATGATGTATGACAGGAAAATGTAGACAGAATGATGTATGACAGGAGAATTTAGACAGAATGATGTATGACAGGAGAATGTAGGCAGAATGATGTATGACAGGAGAATGTAGACAGAATGATGTATGACAGGAGAATTTAGACAGAATGATGTATGACAGGAGAATGTAGGCAGAATGATGTATGACAGAAGAATGTAAGCAGAATGATGTATGACAGGAGAATGTAGACAGGATGACAGGAGAATGTAGACAGGATGATGACAGGAGAATGTAGATAATGGTGAGAGTGTCTGGTTTATTTTTCAGCATTTTAATACCAAGTTCAGTGTTAAGTTCAGTAATGGTCTCAGTAAGACCAGCAGCACCAAAGCTCTTCCCTCATATTAAGGAACTTGCTACTTTTACGACACCCAAAAATACTTCTGAGAGGTTTTTTTTCTGCATTAACTGCAAAGGGCCGGAGAGAGTTGTCTTCCAGTAGCATTAACATGGAAGAAACATAATTAAGAGTCTAATACAAGTTATGTACATCATTCCCACTATTGTTATATTAACACCACACTTGGGGGGGGTTGTAGCAGCAACAATAACATCACACTTGGGGGGTTGTAGCAGCAACATTAACACCACACTTGGAGGGGGTTGTAGCAGCAACATTAACATCACACTTGGGGGTTGTAGCAGCAACATTAACACCACACTTGGAGGGGGGTTGTAGCAGCAACATTAACACCACACTTGGAGGGGGTTGTAGCAGCAACATTAACACCACACTTGGAGGGGGTTGTAGCAGCAACATTAACACCACACTTGGAGGGGGTTGTAGCAGCAACATTAACACCACACTTGGAGGGGGTTGTAGCCAGCAACATTAACACCACACTTGGAGGGGGGCTTGTAGCCAGCAACATTAACACCACACTTGGAGGGGGTTGTAGCAGCAACATTAACACCACACTTGGAGGGGGTTGTAGCAGCAACATTAACACCACACTTGGAGGGGGTTGTAGCAGCAACATTAACACCACACTTGGAGGGGGTTGTAGCAGCAACATTAACACCACACTTGGAGGGGGTTGTAGCAGCAACATTAACACCACACTTGGAGGGGGGGTTTTAGCAGCAACATTAACACCACACTTGGAGGGGGTTGTAGCAGCAACATTAACACCACACTTGGAGGGGGTTGTAGCAGAACATTAACACCACACTTGGAGGGGGTTGTAGCAGTAACATTAACACCACACTTGGAGGGGGGAGCAGAACATTAACACCACACTTGGGTTGTAGCCAGCAACATTAACACCACACTTGGAGGGGGGTTGTAGCCAGCAACATTAACACCACACTTGGGGGTTGTAGCAGTAACATTAACACCACACTTGGAGGGGGGTTGTAGCAGTAACATTAACACCACACTTGGAGGGGGTTGTAGCAGTAACATTAACACCACACTTGGAGGGGGTGTAGCAGCAACATTAACACCACACTTGGAGGGGGTTGTAGCAGCAACATTAACACCACACTTGGAGGGGGGGGGTTGTAGCCAGCAACATTAACACCACACTTGGAGGGGGGGGGGTTGTAGCAGCAACATTAACACCACACTTGGAGGGGGGGGGTTGTAGCCAGCAACAATAACATCACACTTGGAGGGGGGGGTTGTAGCCAGCAACAGCTTTAAGGGCATTTAGTTTATCTTGGCCCATCTTATTTAGCTGGGGTATGGTAGATTTATTAAAGGATTTATCTACATCAAAATATTTGAAGATTAAAGATAGGTAATGTTTTCAACCTGAAAAACAGATGAATATGTGGTGAGTTCAGTCGATTATCTGAACTTCATTAAGAATGCTTTTAAAAGGATCACAGTAAACAGGTGATAACACAATATGCAGAACAACCACTGTGAAAAAAATAGTGAAATTCCAAGCGATTTCGTGATTTCTCACATTCTCAAGGAACTATAAAAACAAAAAGATTAACAAGAAGGCATATCAACAACACCTTACCTTTTTACGATTGTAATGATGCCATCAGCATAGCTTAGCGCTGTTAGGTGAGAATTAATACACTAAATGGCATAGAACTTACACCTCCCTCTGGTGTACCTTTGGGGCATTTTTTTAAGTCTCTTCTGAATCCTGGGAGGAAACAGAGTGCTATTCGAGTACCTGTGTAGCTTCTGTAGTATATGTAACCTGTCTACAGGTATACAACATTTTGAGAAGAGGAATGAGCTAGAAACGTAAGTAACGAGAAATGTTTGTGACTTGGAAAAAAAAATCCTCTGTAAGGGCGAAACGTTGTCAATAAAGAATCGCATTATACTGCAACTGTCTTCATCCTTCAAGATAAATTATGAGAAGAGTCTGAAATACCAAAATCTAGTCATCGTCAGTCATGACTCACAAATCGTAATACCACGACGGAAACGTCGGTCAAGATAACCTAAGAGAGAAGCTACGTCCAAATGACGCACTGCCGACAACAGTCAAGGGAAAAACAGAGCACAAACTTCTATTGGTAAACATTTCTCTCAGCGCAGAGTCTCAATAAGTAACGTCCTCAGTCAATGAACAAGGAAATGTTGTGTTAATAAAAGGTTGTTCAATAAACACAACTGGGAACACTCCCTTGACCTGTACTCCTTGGAACCAAGAAGAGACAGATACACATTATTTACATCTGGAAAATCCTAGAGGGATTGGTCCCAAATCTGCACACTGAAGTCATTTCCTGAGAAAGCAAGATGCTTGGCAGATGGTGTAAAATGTCTTGACTGTAGAGATACCATAAGTATACTGAGAGACAAAACAATAAGCGTATGGGGCCCAAGACTATTCAACAGTCTCCCGCTATACATAAGGGGCATCATCAATAAACTCCTGGTTGACTTCAAAAGGAAACTGTACACGTTCCTCAAGTTAGTTCCTGACCAGCCAGGCTGGACTGCGTGCGGCCAGCAGTAACAGGCTGAAGGACTGATTACCTCGTCTTTTGTGTATAGTTCTACAGTCTTCCCATTATGTCTTTGTATTGATAAAGTCACTGGAGGGCGAAACGTCTACCATAAAGATACCCAGATGTTGCACATGTGTTTAATTCTTCATCTTATCGGTATTGTATACCAAACATGTACAACAGGCAAGAACCAGGAAAGAAACACAAGAAACACACCCGGTGTGATACTTTCTGCAACACTGACTGCCTCGCACAACACCTGCCACAAGCAATAATAGGTGAGCCTCAGTGTCCAGTAACCACAAGAATGTTGACTCCTTTTCCAGCTACCACAACCAGCACTGAAACCAGGCTTTTCAGCTCCCCAGGTTCGTTAAAGACCTTTACACTAAGTTCGGCAACCACACAGCTCTGCTGACACCCATAACCCTCCCCCTCCCCACAGCAATAAATCTGACGAGCATACAAACTGTAAGATACTGAATCACTTGTGCACCAAAATCAATCCTCTCCAGAACCTGCACCACACGGGACGAGCTAATTATGGAAGTTCAGTTTACCTTGAACTCTGCATGAACACTTGACGCAATAAGGCGGACGATTTTGTGCACTCGGCACCCCAGGCTTGGTACAGTTCCGACGCACGGTGCGGTACAGTTCCGACGCACGGTGCGGTACAGTTCTGGCGCACGGTGCGGTACAGTTCCGACGCACGGTGCGGTACAGTTCCGACGCACGGTGCGGTACAGTTCCGGCGCACGGTGCGGTGCAGTTCCGACGCACGGTGCGGTTCAGTTCCGATGCACGGTGCGGTACAGTTCCGACGCAAGGTGCGGTTCAGTTCCGACGCACGGTGCGGTACAGTTCCGACGCACGGTGCGGTACAGTTCTGGCGCACGGTGCGGTACAGTTCCGACGCACGATGCGGTACAGTTCCGACGCACGGTGCGGTACAGTTCCGACGCACGGTGCGGTACAGTTCCGACGCACGGTGCGGTACAGTTCTGGCGCACGGTGCGGTACAGTTCCGAAGCACGGTGCGGTACAGTTCCGACGCACGGTGCGGTACAGTTCCGACGCACGGTGCGGTACAGTTCCGGCGCACGGTGCGGTGCAGTTCCGACGCACGGTGCGGTTCAGTTCCGACGCACGGTGCGGTACAGTTCCGACGCAAGGTGCGGTTCAGTTCCGACGCACGGTGCGGTACAGTTCCGACGCACGGTGCGGTAAAGTTCTGGCGCACGGTGCGGTACAGTTCCGACGCACGGTGCGGTACAGTTCCGACGCACGGTGCGGTACAGTTCCGACGCACGGTGCGGTACAGTTCTGGCGCACGGTACGGTACAGTTCCGACGCACGGTGCGGTACAGTTCCGACGCACGGTGCGGTACAGTTCTATGGAGGGTTCGTCCAAGTAGGTTTGGAAGTTAAGCAAGAGATCAGAGTGACCCGACTTGAGCTGCCCAACTTAGCAGTGCTCGGAGGCAGTGCTCGGAGGCAGCCCAAATTATACAAGTCTCAGGAAACTCATTTCCAAGTGAGACATCCGGGAGGACTCATCACACCTCTGTCAGTTAAATGAAGGAAATGTTGAGATATTTAAAGATCGTTCTTACCTATAAGATCAGTCTACCTGGGGTGTAAGACGTGTGCAACACTTAGGTATCTTTATTAAAAAACGTTTCGCCTACGACTGAAGAAGCCTACGCGGTAGGATTCTTCAGTCGAAAACAGAGTAGGCAGCAGAAGTAGTGGTGATTTTAACACGATGTAATCAGTTTATCACTCTTGAAAGCTACCACGCCTGAGGCCTCTGTATCTGACTGAAGAAGCCTACCGTGTACGCGAAACGTTTCAATCAACAATAAACTTACCCAACTGTTGCACATGCGTCTCACTCTTAATAAAAACACTTGAAAAATAACTTTATAACAAAAGTATAAAAAGTAGAGCAATAACAACAACACACATACATACTCTGGAGGCTAAAGCTCTCGCTTCACACGGCGAGGGTCTGGGTTCGATTCCTAGCCAGGGTAGAAACATTGGGCGTGTTTCTTTACACCTGTTGTCTATGTTCACCCATCAGTAAAATGGGTACCTGGGTGTTAGTCGATTGGTGTGGGTCGCATCCTGGGACAAAACTGACCTAATTTGCGGGAAATGCTCAGCACAACAAGGGGCTTTCTATATAGTAGTATGTCATTGATGTCAGCTAGGACTGTATACCATGTACATGTACTTGTAGTAAATAAAGATATTATTATTATTATTATTATTATTATTATTATTATTATTATTATTATGCTAAGTTATAATAATAAGAGTCACTTAAAAGAACAATAAATTATCACTGTCAAATGGCTTTTATAATTTCCACGAGGTCCCTACAGGCACAACGGTAAATCAAAAACATAATTATGAGAAGTTCAGACACACCTACTATACTGGTATATTACCCAGATACACCTGCAACACTGGCATATTACCCAGACACACCTACAACACTGGTATATTACCCAGACACACCTGGAACACTGGTATATTACCCAGACACACCTGCAACACTGGTATATTACCCAGACACACCTGCAACACTGGCATATTACCCAGACACACCTGCAACACTGGCATATTACCCAGACACACCTGCAACACTGGTATATTACCCAGACACTCCTACAACACTGGTATATTACCCAGACACACCTGCAACACTGGTATATTACCCAGACACACCTGCAACAATGGTATATTAACCAGACACACCTGCAACACTGGTATTTTACCCAGACACACCTGCGACACTGGTATATTACCCAGACACACCTGCGACACTGGTATATTACCCAGACACACCTGCAACACTGGTATATTACCCAGACACACCTGCAACACTGGTATATTACCCAGACACACCTGCAACACTGGTATATTACCCAGACACACCTGCAACACTGGTATATTACCCAGACACACCTGCAACACTGGTATATTACCCAGACACACCTGCAACACTGGTATATTACCCAGACACACCTGCAACACTGGTATATTACCCAGACACACCTGCAACACTGGTATATTACCCAGACACACCTGCAACCTGGTATATTCCCAGACCCCTGCAACACTGGTATATTACCCAGACACACCTGCAACACTGGTATATTACCCAGACACACCTGCAACACTGATATATTACCCAGTATTCTAACATTAATAAACAGGAATTATAAAAATGTTGTTTAAAATAGATGCAATGATATGATTTATTCTGGCACTGGTCCACACGGGTTTAGCACACTACTGTGAATAATAACAGGACTTGTTCTGGCACTGATCCACACGGGTTTAGCACATTGTTGTGAATAACATGACCTACCTTGATTTACAAGACAGCATTACCTGTAAGAACAGGCAAAGAGGCAAGAATTGAGTAACACTGGCTTGAAGAATACTTAAAGACAACAAGTAACGAAATAATGCATCGGGATGGGCGAGGATGACAAGTGGGGTCCCCAAAGCTTTTGATACTGTTGACCATGATCTGTTTCACTTAAAATTATCACACTATGGTATAAGAGGGCAATCCCTCAACTACCTAAAGTCATACCTTAGCGACAGAAGCCAATATGTGTCCACAAATGGAGCAAACTCTTCCACACAAACAATTACAGTAGGTGTCCCACAGGGAAGTGTTCTTGGCTCACTTCTCTTTCTCATTTACATAAACGACCTACCAAATGCATCTCAACTACTCAAACCCATACTATTTGCAGATGACACTACACACGTCTTCTCTCACCCATGCCCAGTCACACTAGCCAACACTGTAAATGCTGAATTACAGAAAATATCTACCTGGATGATGACTAACAAACTTACTCTCAATGTTGACAAAACCTATTTCATTCAGTTTGGGAACAGAGCTGCAAATGTTCCATTTAACATAATGATAAACGGATCACTTGTCACAAAACTCACAGAGGGAAAATTCTTAGGAATCACCATGACAGTGGCCTCAAATTTCAGACACATATACAACAAATTTCCAAGAAAGTCTCCAAGACCGTAGGAATACTATCCAAGATAAGGTACTATGTTCCACAACCAGCTCTCCTTTCCCTTTACCACTCGCTCATTTACCCCTATCTCACCTATGGAATCTGCGCATGGGGCTCAACAACAATAAATCACCTCAAACCATTAATAACACAACAAAAGGCTGCAGTTCGAATGATAACAAATTCCCACTCTAGACAACATACTCAACCTATATTCAAAAGTCTCAACTTACTCACCATACAAGACATCCATACTTTTTACAGTGCCTATTACATACATAGAACACTAAACTCAAATATTAACCCACAACTCAAAATTCTGCTAACCAACCTTAACAGGACACATGAACATAACACAAGGCACAGATCACTCTTCCATGTTCCCCGCCTCCACCTCACACTATGCAAAAACGCAATGCACATTAAAGGCCCAAAAATTTGGAATTTATTACCTATGATTACCAAAGAAACCCGGTCTGTACATCAATTCAAAACTCTGCTAAAAAAACACCTACTTGCCCAAAACTAAATACCCACTACTTTACATTACCTACAAAGTTATTAAATAACTTTACACTGCCTCAAAATAACATTATTCACTGTGTTACTCCCCTAGCCTCAAAACCCCTTACATAATTGCTCAAAGAAAAATTAATCAAACATAATCTAGTACAAATGTTGAAACTTATACCTCATAATGTATAAACCTGTTATATCTCATAATGTATAAACCTGTTATATCTCATAATGTATAAACCTGTTATATCTCATAATGTATAAACCTGTTATAATCAATACAACCTAATATAATGAAATCCATCCTCATGTACCCTTGTGCTCCTTGTAACTCATCTAATGACCATATAAACTGTTATTGCAACACAAATTATTGATTTAATTTGTTTAATCTGATTTAATAATTTTATTATGTAGACATATAAAACTGTAAATGATCCAAATTATAAAACTATTATGTTTAAAAAATGTCATGTTCAAATTATGTTGAAATTTCATAGGTTAAATACTCAACTATACTTATATTGTAAACTGTTTACTATAATTCTTACCATTTAGTTTTAAGTTAATTTTTAAGTCTGCCCACAATGCTCTGCATATTAGGGGCTTTTGGCATGTACACCTCTTGTAATCTCATAAACCAATTTTAAATCTTTGTATCATGTCCCAATAAACTATTA
The DNA here is from genome assembly GCA_009830355.1 of Cherax destructor. NCBI lineage: Eukaryota > Metazoa > Arthropoda > Malacostraca > Decapoda > Parastacidae > Cherax > Cherax destructor. Next base: position 128,706 of record WNWK01001197.1, on the reverse strand, counting down.
CTATTACTATAGTCTGGTTGATCTGGCACCTGGTGAAGATACTTATCCAGTTTCCTCTTGAACACTTCTACACTTGTTCCAGCAGTGTTTCTGATATCTTCTGGTAAGATGCTGAATAATCTGGGACCACGAATGTTGATACAGAGTTTTCTAAATGTGCTTATAGCGACCTTGGTTTTCACTGGGTTTATTTTACACTTTCTCTCAACTATCTTTCATGTACATATTATCACGTTTCTCTCTCTTCTCCTTTCAAGAGAGAATATTGCAATTGTTTTCAGAGTTTCCAGTAATATAAATGCTTTATTAATTCCAGGGATGTCGTGAACGACCTGTGTACAACCTGCAGCTTGCGATCTCTTGTGTCTTGAACGTCAGGGCAGTGTGAACGTTCCAGGTGCCAGAGTGCAAGTGCCTGCAAAGTGCCATCACTGGTGTGCACTCACAGTATGAGTGGCAGTGGTGGTGCACCATACTGTCATTATGATGGTGTGCACTCACAGCACGAGTGCTGGTGCACAATAAACTTGACCTCTGGGACAAAATCTTCCTCCCGGCAAAACTTACCAACTTCAAAATGTGCAGCAAACTTTACAAAGTTCAGAAGTTATTAGTTAAGCACTGGCTCAGTGGAGAGTGAATCTCCAAGTGAACCGTGAGAGAGAGAGTGAGAGTGAGAGAGAGAGAGAGAGAGAGAGAGAGAGAGAGAGGAGAGAGAGAGAGAGAGAGAGAGAGAGAGAGAGAGAGAGAGAGAGAGAGAGAGAGAGAGAGAGCACAACGGTGGTGGTGGGGGGAGAGGAATATGCCATAAAACCCTAATATCTGGGAGACTAAGAGGGGTGAAGGGTGGTAGTGGAGTGGGGTGAGAAGTGGAGTGGGGTGAGAAGGGAAGGAACAGATAAGATAAAAGAGGACACGGGACAAGAATTAATACCACGATAACAATAATAATAATAATAATAATAATAATAATAATAGAAAAGAAGGTAATAAGCGACGTGAAAAAACTAACACCGAAGAGAAGGTTGAGATTGTAGCAACATCCAACCTTCCATCCATCCAACCATCCAGCCAACCATCCATCCATCCAACCATCCATCCAACCATCCAGCCAACCATCCATCCAACCAACCATCCATTCAGCCATCCATCCAGCCAACTATCCATCCATCCATCCAACCAACCAACCAACCATCCATCCATCCAACCAACCATCCATCCAACCATCCATTCAGCCATCCATACAGCCAACCATCCATCCATCCAGCCAACCAACCATCCATCCAGTCAACCAACCAACCATCCAGCCAACCATCCAGCCAACCATCCATCCAGCCAACCAACCAACCATCCAGCCAACCAACCAACCATCCAGCCAACCAATCAACCATCCAGCCAACCATCCATACAGTCAACCAACCATCCATCCAGTCAACCAACCATCCATTAAACCATCCAGCCAACCAACCATCCAGTCAATCATCCATCCATCCAGCCAACCAACCATCCATCCAACCAACCATCCATCCAGCCAACCAACCAACCAACCAACCATCCAGCCAACCAACCAACCATCCAGTCAACCAACCAACCATCCAGCCAACCAACCAACCATCCAGCCAACCACTCAACCATCCAGACAACCATCCATCCAGTCAACCAACCAACCATCCAGTCAACCAACCAACCATCCAACCAACCAACCATCCAGCCAACCAACCAACCATCCAGCCAACCAACCAACCATCCAGTCAACCATCCATCCATCCAGCCAACCAACCATCCATCCAACCAACCATCCATCCAACAAACCAACCAATCATCCATCCAACCAACCATCCATCCAGCCAACCAACCAACCATCCAGCCAACCAACCAACCAACCAACCATCCAGCCAATCAACCAACCAACCAACCATCCAGCCAACCATCCATCCATCCATCCAGCCAACCAACCATCCAGCCAACCAACCAACCATCCATCCAGCCAACCAACCATCCATCCAGCCAACCAACCAATCATCCATCCAACCAACCAACCAACCATCCAGCTAAACAGCCAACCAACCATCCAGCTAAACAGCCAACCAACCCTCCATCCAGCCAACCAACCATCCAGCCAACCAACCATCCATCCATCCAGCCAACCAACCAACCATCCAACCATCCATCCAGCCAACCAATCAATCATCCAGCCAAACAGCCAACCAACCATCCATCCAGCCAACCAATCAACCATCCAGCCAACCAATCAACCATCCAGCCAACCAATCAACCATCCAGCCAATCAACCATCCAGCCAACCAACCATCCATCCAGCCAACCAACCATCCATCCAACCAACCAACCAACCATCCATCCATCCAACCAACAGGTCCCAGACCTGCTCACTACCTACGACAGCAAGAGGCCTGGCGGGAGTGTCACGAGTACACTAAGTGTAGAGGGACCAAGACTCTTCACCTCTCCCTTCATTAATTATGAAAAATTAAATAACAGCTCCTGGTGCTCTTCATGGGGAAACTGGGTAAGTTGCCAAAGTTAAATTATGTTCCACCAAGCTGTGGTATCTAGGCTGGACTTAATGCAGCCGGCACCGACAACCTGATTGATCAGGCCATCAACCAGGAGACTTGGTCTGGGACCGGGCCTCGGGGATAGGGCAGTGACCCCCCCGCAACAACTACCGCAAACAACCATACTTAAATACCTCGACCATACACATGGGTCACATACCATCACATCATGGGTCACATACCATCACACAGCATGGGTCACATACCATGGGTCACATACCATCACAGAGCATGGGTCACATACCATCACAGAGCATGGGTCACATACCATCACAGAGCATGGGTCACATACCATCACACAGCATGGGTGGTCACATACCATCACACAGCATGGGTCACATACCATCACACAGCATGGGTCACATACTATTACACAGCATGGGTCACATACCAACACACAGCATGGGTCACATACCAACACACAGCATGGGTCACATACCATCACACAGCATGGATCACATATCACACAGTATGGGTCACATACCATCACATAGCATGGGTGGTCACATACCATCACACAGCATGGGTCACAAAATCACACAGCATGGGTCACAAAATCACACAGCATGGGTCACATACCATCACACAGCATGGGTCACATACCATCACACAGCATGGGTCACATACCATCACACAGCATGGGTCACAAAATCACACAGCATGGGTCACATACCATCACACAGCATGGGTCACATATCTGATGCGAAAATTTGTAAGCCTCATCTAGGAGACTTCAGTAGGACCAAGAGGATTACCTGGAGGTTTCCTGGAAATTACCTGGAGGTTACCTGGAGAATTACCCGGAATACCTGGAGGTTACCTGGAGTGTGAGGGGTAATCCACCCGCGGCCTCGTCCTACACTAAGCCTACCAGTGGATGATCTAATCCAGCAGGTTGTTGCTGCTGGCCGCATGCATTCCACTGTATTTAAGTACATATGTTAGTCAACACTCTTATTAGAACACGTTTCGGTCCTGGGACAGAAAGGAGGGTGTTGAAAAGTCTTGGTCCCTTTACACTTATTCGGTTATCTCTCAGAGTGCTCAATGCACTCTGTTTATCTTCTTGTGCCGTAGGTGCATAGATAGGTAGGTAGGTAGATAGATAGGTAGGGAGGTTGGTAAGTAGATAGGTAGGTAGGTAGATAGATAGGTAGGGAGGTTGGTAAGTAGATAGGTAGGGAGGTTGGTAGGTAGGTAGGTAGGTTGGTAGGTAAGTTGATAGGTAAGTAGGTAGGTAGGGAGGGAGGTTGGTAGGTAGGTAAGTAGGTTGGTAGGTAGGTAGTCTGCTAAGCCTCTTACTTTCAAAGGGAATGATGTCTGTGTGCAGATCTGGAAGTAATCTTCCAAGTGTAGATTATAATGCATCTTTCTCGCCTGTGTGTAAAGGAGTACAGCCTTCCTTCCCTCTCCCTCTTTCGTTTCCTTCCTACCCTCCCTTCCTTCCTTATCTCTTTCCCATCGTTTTTTCCTACTTTCCCCTCCCTTCCTTCCCTCCTCCCTCCCTCCTGAAGACCGTGAGAGTGGTCCAGGACCAACACAGCCCTCCAGGGAGACCCACTTCCCCTCCACACACGTACATACATACGAATGAATAGCGAGGAGACACGGGAGGGAAAATAAGGGTATGTTAAGGTAGAGGAATGAGGTAAATGATAGAAACTATTGAACTTAAGATAATTAATAGTGAGGCAAGAGACAGTAAGCTTCCAGGGTGACACAAAGATAATGGTGAAGCAAGATACAAAAACCTTCCAGGGTGACGCAAAGATAATGGTGAAGCAAGATACAAAAACCTTCCAGGGTGACGCAAAGATAACGGTGAAGCAAGATACAAGAACCTTTCAGGGTGACGCAAAGATAACGGTGAAGCAAGATACAAAAACCTTCCAGGGTGACGCAAAGATAACGGTGAAGCAAGATACAAGAACCTTCCAGGGTGACGCAAAGATAATGGTGAAGCAAGACACAAGAACCTTCCAGGGTGACGCAAAGATAATGGTGAAGCAAGATACAAGAACCTTCCAGGGTGACGCAAATATAATGGTGAAGCAAGATACAACTTCAGTGTGACGCAAAGTAACAGTGAATGAAGCAGCAGTAGTTGGTTCACAAGCGGATTACCCGTGTAGCCTGGAATAGCTTGTTTGATGGCTTGATCAGCCTGGTTGTTGGTGGTGGCACAGGCAAGCCAACACATGCACCACAGCCAGGCTCATCAGGAGGTGACTCCAGGGACTTATGATATTCCTTCAAGACAACAATTAGTCTGAAGATTAAGACACATGTGTAACAATTGGGTGTCTTTTTTTATTAAATGTTTCTCCTACACAGTAGACTTCTTCAGTCAAATACAGAGGCAGCAGCAGTTGTAGTAGTGAAATAAAGATGTAATCAGTCCATCAATCTTGGAGAAAAAAGTATTTGAGGTGGTCAGTCCCTCAGCCTGGAGAAGAGTTCAGCTCCATGGTCTGGAAAGTTCCAGACCATGGACTCTTCTCCAGGCTGAGGGACTGACCACCTCAGCACCATGGAGCTGAACTCTTCTCCTGGCTGAGGGACTGACCACCTCAGCACCATGGAGCTGAACTCTTCTCCAGGCTGAGGACTGACCACCTCAGCACCATGGAGCTGAACTCTTCTCCTGGCTGAGGGACTGACCACCTCAGCACCATGGAGCTGAACTCTTCTCCAGGCTGAGGGACTGACCACCTCAGCACCATGGAGCTGAACTCTTCTCCAGGCTGAGGGACTGACCACCTCAGCACCATGGAGCTGAACTCTTCTCCAGGCTGAGGGACTGACCACCTCAGGACCATGGAACTGAACTCTTCTCCAGGCTGAGGGACTGACCACCTCAGCACCATGGAGCTGAACTCTTCTCCAGGCTGAGGGACTGACCACCTCAGCACCATGGAGCTGAACTCTTCTCCTGGCTGAGGGACTGACCACCTCAGCACCATGGAGCTGAACTCTTCTCCAGGCTGAGGGACTGACCACCTCAGCACCATGGAGCTGAACTCTTCTCCAGGCTGAGGGACTGACCACCTCAGGACCATGGAGCTGAACTCTTCTCCAGGCTGAGGACTGACCACCTCAGCACCATGGAGCTGAACTCTTCTCCAGGCTGAGGACTGACCACCTTCAGACACCATGGAACTGAACTCTCTCAGGCTGAGGCACTGACCACCTCAGCACCATGGAACTGAACTCTTCTCCATGGCTGAGGACTGACCACCTCCAGGACCATGGAGCTGAACTCTTCTCCAGGCTGAGGGACTGACCACCTCAGCACCATGGAGCTGAACTCTTCTCCAGGCTGAGGGACTGACCACCTCAGCACCATGGAGCTGAACTCTTCTCCAGGCTGAGGGACTGACCACCTCAGCACCATGGAGCTGAACTCTTCTCCTGGCTGAGGGACTGACTACCTCAGCACCATGGAGCTGAACTCTTCTCCAGACTGAGGGACTGACCACCTCAGCACCATGGAGCTGAACTCTTCTCCAGACTGAGGGACTGACCACCTTAGCACCATGGAGCTGAACTCTTCTCCAGGCTGAGGGACTGACCACCTCAGGACCATGGAGCTGAACTCTTCTCCTGGCTGAGGGACTGACCACCTCAGCACCATGGAGCTGAACTCTTCTCCAGACTGAGGGACTGACCACCTTAGCACCATGGAGCTGAACTCTTCTCCAGGCTGAGGGACTGACCACCTTAGCACCATGGAGCTGAACTCTTCTCCAGGCTGAGGGACTGACCACCTCAGCACCATGGAGCTGAACTCTTCTCCAGGCTGAGGGACTGACCACCTCAGCACCATGGAGCTGAACTCTTCTCCAGACTGAGGGACTGACCACCTCAGCACCATGGAGCTGAACTCTTCTCCAGACTGAGGGACTGACCACCTTAGCACCATGGAGCTGAACTCTTCTCCAGGCTGAGGGACTGACCACCTCAGGACCATGGAGCTGAACTCTTCTCCTGGCTGAGGGACTGACCACCTCAGCACCATGGAGCTGAACTCTTCTCCAGGCTGAGGGACTGACCACCTTAGCACCATGGAGCTGAACTCTTCTCCAGGCTGAGGGACTGACCACCTTAGCACCATGGAGCTGAACTCTTCTCCAGGCTGAGGGACTGACCACCTCAGCACCATGGAGCTGAACTCTTCTCCAGACTGAGGGACTGACCACCTCAGCACCATGGAGCTGAACTCTTCTCCAGGCTGAGGGACTGACCACCTTAGCACCATGGAGCTGAACTCTTCTCCAGGCTGAGGGACTGACCACCTCAGGACCATGGAGCTGAACTCTTCTCCAGACTGAGGGGCTGACCACCTCAGCACCATGGAGCTGAACTCTTCTCCAGACTGAGGGACTGACCACCTCAGCACCATGGAGCTGAACTCTTCTCCAGGCTGAGGGACTGACCACCTCCACCGGAGCACCAGTGGAGCTGAACTCTTCTCCAGGCTGAGGGACTGACCACCTCAGCACCATGGAGCTGAACTCTTCTCCAGGCTGAGGGACTGACCACCTCAAATACTTTTTCTCAAAGACTGATGGACTGATTACATCATCTTTATTTCACTACTACACCAGTTATCTCTGTATTAGGACTGAAGAAGTCACTCGTGGTGAAACGTTCCCTTTAATAAATGTCCTGAACTGTACGTAAGTGTCTTGTGGGTATCACCATAACTTTTTCAAGGAATTTCATTAATCCGGCCCAGGAGCTGCAATGTAAACTAGACCAAAATATCTTAATCTGACAGCCCGTAATGCTAACCTAAGTTGCAGGAAATGCTCTGCATAACCAGGGACTTTCTATATTGTATGTCAGTGATGTCAGCTATGGTCTGTACAAGTTATATCGTATACTTGTAGAAATAATAATAATTATTATTATTATTAGCAGTATTATTATTGCTAGAGGTACTAGAGTATATGGCAGTTTATTTCTACGATGCGGCAGTGTTTGTATGAGAGCTGAGGTGAGGAAGACAGTTTGTATTAAGGGTCAGTGTGAATCAAGAGCGTGAACAGTGAGTTAAGAGTGTACACAGGTGTTGTACACGCTCTTGTGCACACACCCGTACACCTGCATTACTTCCAGCTACGATATTTACCTGTTGATATCCATGATTAACTCCCTATCTCCTTCCTGCTTGTCTGTCTGTCTGTCTCTGTCTCTCTGTCTCTGCTCTCTCTCTCTCTCTCTCTCTCTCTCTCTCTCTCTCTCTGTCTCTCTCTCTCTCTCTCTCTCTCTCTCTCTCTCTCTCTCTGTCTGTCTCTCTGTCTGTTTGTCTCTCTCTCTCTCTCTCTCTCTCTCTCTCTCTCTCTCTCTCTCTCTCTCTCTCTCTCTCTCTCTCTCTCTCACTCCTGCCTGCTTGGCTCTTTCTATTCATTCCCTCTTTACTGCCTACCTGGCTCTCTTTGTCTCTCTCTCTCTTTCCCACCTCCCTCACTCAGCTACCTGCCTGGCTTTCTCCCCGTCTGTTTCTCTCTTTCTCTCTCTCTCTCTCACCCTCCCTGGTGTGCTCTCATCAAGCAGCTGGTGCTCACCCTGGCTCAAGCAGCTGGTGCTCACCCTGGCTGCCTGCCTCTTATCATTCACTCCAGGTCCTTCATAGTGTCCCCAGAGTGTACAACTAATAGCCAGGGTATTCACCATGACTAAATATATTTGCTGGGCCTGAATAACACACTCATCAGTAACCTCATGTTTACTACACGTACATGTACACCGCCACAGAGGCTATCACACTAGCCCTAGTTCCTACCATACAACTAGGTTAATACAACTTCTTAGGTACGACTACAATTGCAACTACATAAATACAACTAGACTAGTACCACCAGGTAAGTACTATTAGGTGAGTACCACCAGGTCAGTACTATTAGGTGAGTACCACTTGGTAAGTACCACTGGGTGAGTACCACTAGGCTAGTACAACTAGGCTAGTGCAACTAGGTTAGTGCCGCTAGGTAAGTACGACTAGGTAAGTACCACTAAGTTAGTACCACTAGGTGAGTACCACTAGGCTGGTACAACTAGGTTAGTGCCGCTAGGTAAGTACCACTAGGTCAGTGCCCCTAGGCTAGTACAACTAGGTAGGTATCACTATGTAAGTACCACTAGGTAAATACCACTAGGTTAGTACCACTAGTGACATACCTGAGACCGTTATCGGGAGATTTTGTACCCTCACAGCCCGGCCTGGGGACGACCAGGATTTGTTGATTGCTTGTTCAACCGTGTTGGTGGTCAACATGGCCATCACAGCCTGGTTCATCTGGAACTTACCTGTAATTTACCTGTAAGCAATTCTACGAGTCAATGGAAGTTGATGGATTGAACACATCGATTCCAGGCTGAGGGGACTGATTACCTCAAACTCATCTTCACCATTCTTCTTTGTATTGGACTGATGAAGCCACTGTGTGGCGAAATGTTTCCACAGTAGATACCCAAGTGTTGCACACGTGTCTAATATACCAGGGAGAAGCTGTGTTCCCCAAGGCACAGTACTGACCCCTCTTCTCTTCCTCACTCCCACTATCCGACGAAGATAGAGGTACAAGTGTGACATCCACTGAGGACACAGCAAACTTTCCAGCTGACACAGGGACGTGCAGGACACAGCAAACTTTCCAGCTGACACAGGGACGTGCAGGACACAGCAAACTTTCCAGCTGACACAGGGACGTGCAGGACACAGCAAACCTTCCAGCTGACACAGAGACGTGCAGGACACAGCAAACTTTCCAGCTGACACAGGGACGTGCAGGACACAGCAAACTTTCCAGCTGACACAGGGACGTGCAGGACACAGCAAACCTTCCAGCTGACACAGGGACGTGCAGGACACAGCAAACCTTCCAGCTGACACAGGGACGTGCAGGACACAGCAAGCCTTCCAGCTGACACAGGGACGTGCAGTGGGCCACTAACATATTGTTCAATATAGACAAGTGTCACTTTCTCCGTCATGAAAAAAATGAAGGAAACAAAGATTGGAATGGAGTATAAAACAAACTAGAATCATTCAACAGAGCGTGGAACTAATGTGAGAGACCTGGAAGTGATCATGTCAAAAGATGTAACAACAGTGTCACTATCACAACCGCAAGGACAATGATAGGTTGGATGACTAGAACCTTCAAAACAAGGGATGTCAAGCCAATGATGACTTTTTCAAGGCACTTACTCTATGATGGAATACAGGTCAGTTCAAGGCAGGCGAAATTGAAGACCTGGAGATTGTGCAGAGAACCTTCACTGTTCGGATAAACTCAAATACCTAAATTACTGGGAACGTTTGAAATCCTTCGACCTGGAAGGACTGGACACAAGTCTCTACACACAAATTATTCAAATGAAATTAAGAAGCTTGGCAGACGGTTAAAAATACCCATAAAGAAAAGCAGTGGTGCAATGAATGCACTAGAAGAGAACGTAGTAAGTGTAAAGAGACCAAGACTCTTTAATAATCTCCATCCTTTGAAGACAGCCATCTCCTGGCTGTCTTCAAAGAGAGAAACAGAAATTCCTAATGTCAGTACCTGATCAGCCACGCTGTGGTGCCTAGGTTGGACTGCATACAGCCAGCTCCAACAGACTTATGAACCAGGAGGCTTGGTTCATGCCCTGTACAGTGCTACTAACATTCTCCTTCCTGGCACATTCTCACCTTGCAAGAATCCACCTCCTGGGCATGTAATCAAGAAGCAACTATGTGGTTCTGCCTAACCTGGTTCAGGTTAGGCAGAACCACAAGTCCGACAATTTAGAGAAACATTACCAGATACATACCAAGTAGGTGAACACACTATCCTTCCATCCATCCTCTCTCCACCTCCATCCTCTCTCCACCTCCATCTACTCTCCACCCACTACCTCCCTCTTGCCCTGAAGCCCCTCTATATGTAAATTAGTCGTGGGAAAGTGTCGTTGCGTGCCAGCAACCCTTGCAACACCAGCAGCAAACAGTAGCTCTAGTGAAGAGCAGTCAATATACCAACTTCAATAATACAACAGCAGCTGTAGTGTGGAGGAGTTATATTATCAACTAACAAAATACAAGAGTAACCTCAGCGGTGGCTACCATAATTACGTCCAGCAACTCGGTACTTTCAGTACTGATGGACATTTGGGTGCGATCGTTACTAAGCAGCAACTGAAAGGTACCACTGTTGCTTACCAAACACATTATTTAAACTTTGTGGCAAGAGAAGTAAAATACTCGGAATGTCGTAGATTAACCTGTGGTACAGGACTGTTCTACGTACAGAACTGTTCTACGTACAGGACTGTTCTACGTACAGAACTGTTCTACGTACAGGACTGTTCTACGTACAGGACTGTTCTACGTACAGAACTGTTCTACGGGATAGTAGACTTTCCACATAAATTTTAGTAAATGTGTAGTACCTGTGATATACCATTGATGAGTTGCGAATTTTTTTCTACTCCCAGAGCCCGGCCTTGGGCCAGGCTCGTCTGGTGCTTGCCTGATCAACCAGGCTGTTGCTGCTGGAGGCTCGATGACCCACATATTCATCACAGGCTGGTTGACCTGGTACCTGGTGAAGATACTTGTTCAGTTTTCTCTTGAAGATTTCTACACTTGTTCCAGGGGTATTTCTGATGTCTTCTGGTAAGATATTGAATAACCTGGAACCCCTGGAACCCTTCTCTTCACTGGGTTTATTTTACACTTCCTCCCATATCTCTCACTCCAGTATGTTGTTATGGCAGTGTGCAGATTTGGGACCAGGCCCTCAAGTACTTTCCAGGTATATATTATCATGTATCTCTCTCTCCTCCGCTCCAATGAGTACATATTCAAGACTTGAAGACGTTCCCAGTAATTTAGGTGCTTTACTGGCTCAATGTGAGCCGTAAACGATCTCTGTATTTGTCCCAGCTCTGATATTTCTCCTGCTTTAAACGGGGCCGTCAACACTTAGTAATTTTCATAATAAGAGAACACTAGCGATTTGAAAACTGTCACCATTGGCACTATTTCCTTAATTTTGAAAGTTCTCATTAGCCACCCCGTCATCCTCCTGGCTGTCGTGACCTTTGTCTTGAAAGAAAAGTCAGCTCACATAATTATTCTTTTACGTGTTCCTTTCGTTCTATTTGGTGATCCTCTTGAGTTTTGTATATAGTGTTCCTTTTGAGTTCTTCATTTTTTCCATACCTCAGCAGCTGGAACTTATCACCACTGAACATCATGTCTTCCTGTAAATTTTTCAGTGTCCTCTACCGTAGTGACTTGCATGCTTATTTTAGTGTCATCTGCAAAAGATGATACAAAACTGTGACGGGTATTTTTATCTATGCTATGAGGATGAGAAACAGAAGAGGTGCCAGGACAGTGCCTTGGGAAGCTGAGCTTTTTACCTCGCTGCTAGATTTTTGCTCTCTTTCCTACTACTCTTTGTGTTCTGTGTGTTAGGAACCTGAAAATCCATCTACCTACCTTCCCCTTAATGCCTATGACCCTCATTTTGTGCTCTATCACCCGATGATCGCATTTGTAAAACGCTTTTGCAAAAGTCTGTGTAAATCACATCTACCTCTCGGTTTTCTTCCAACGCCTCCGTAATTCTATCACAATGGTTCAGCAGTTGTGACAGGCATGATCGTCCTACTCTAAAGCCATGCTGGTTCGGGTTATTTTGGTTGTGCTGGTCCACGAAGTTTGTAATCTGCCGTCTCATCACTCTTTCGAAGATTTTTATGATGTGAGAAGTTAGGGTTACTGGTCTGTAATTTTTAGCTAGTGCTCTACTACCTCCCTTATGCAAAAGGAGCTATGTCTGCACTCTTTAAGGCCTCTGGTATTTCACCTACATCTAAGCTCTTTCTCCAGAGAATACTGAGAGCTCGTGCTAGTGGTACTTTATAAATAGGAAATTCCACGAATCTGGTCCAGGTGCTGAGTGGGTATAATTTGAATTACATTTTCGAATGCATTAACAGTAAAAGAACTTACACTGTAAACAACGGTAATAGTAACGGCAGCAACAGCAACGCTCTTTCTATGTACACTGCAAAACAACAGAAATGAATAACTAAAACAAAAACGAAACAATGGCAAACTTTCTCATAGACTCAAAAACAAACATTGTAGCAACACCCAGAGTATTGTAGCAACACACCCAGAGAATTGTAGCAACACCCAAAATATTGTAGCAGCACTCAGAATATTGTAGCAACAACACAATACACAACTCTGGTCGGGTATTAATTGCCAACCTCTGACCCAGGAGTCTCAACACCTGATCCAGGCTGGAGAACATGGAGTTAGGGGGGGCTGGGGTGAGGGGGATGAAGCTGCTGGGGTGAGGGGGATGAAGCTGCTGGGGTGAGGGGGGCTGAAGCTGCTGGGGTGAGGGAGGGCTGAAGCTGGTTGGTGTGAGAGGAGTGAAGTTGGCCCACGAGGCCCGTTCCCAGACCAGGTCTCCTGGTGAATGAAGCCCTGATCAACCAGGCTGTTACTGCTGGCCCCACTCCATCCAACGTATGACCTACAACCTGGCTGGTCAAGCACTGATTTGAGGAACTTGTCCAGTTCCCTCTTGAAGACTGCCAGAGGTTTGTTGGTAATTCCCCTTATGTTGAAGAGTCGGGGACCTCTGACACTCATCGAATTCTCTCTTAGTGTACTCGTCGCGCCCCTGATTTTTAGTGGAGGTATTCTGCACCGTCTGCCAAGTCTCTTTTTTATGGAGTGATTTATTTCATCTTTATTTCCTCCATTCTTCCACAGCAGAGCAACTGAAGCTTGTCCTCGTTGATCACATTGTTATATGAAGCTGGTCTGAAGACTTGATTTATATCTGCCTGAAGATTCGTTGCGTCGAGACGGACGTTACTACCACTGATATTCTGGTGTCATCAGCAAAGGGAGTCACGGTGCTATGATTTACGTTATTGTCAATGTCAGATATAAAAGTGAGACACAAGTGGGGTGAGTACTGTGCCTTAAAGAACAAAGCTTTTCACTGTGGCAGCTCCGACTTCACTGTTTTCTAATACTTTCTAATACCATCTGCCCACTTTTCCAGTTATTCCTTTTATACACATTTTAAGCACACCATGGTCGCACTTTTCCAAGAATTTTGCGAAATCAGTAAACATTACATCAACATATAGCTTCTCTTGCAGTGCATCCAAGACCATATCATAATGGTCTGGCAATTTTGAGAAGCATGAGAGACTTGCTATAAATCCACGCTGCCCTGGATTGTGCAACTGCTGTAATTGCACGTGACTGGCAATCTTGCTTCGTAGGACACGCTCAAACATTTTGATAATGAGTGAAGTTAGAGTTATTGGTTCATATACTTTTTCACAATCTTGGTTCCACCTTCGTGGTGCAAGATCAGTGATTTCCCAGTCTTATTTCTGATATACCTTTGATGAGTTTCGAGAGTTTTTCTACTCCCAGAGCCCGGCCTTGGGCCAGGCTCGTCGTGTGGGATTGTTCCTCCAAACTAGCTCAGGGACGCTGCAATCTTTGAAAACCTTTGACAAGTTCAGTGATTCTTTATCTTCGCCTGGAGAGGAAGCGTCGTTCTGTACCTAACTTGCATCTGCTTTTTTACCTTAACTCTAATATAACTTTACCTCTGATGAGTTAAGAGAGTTTTTCTACTCCCGAAGCCGGGCCATGGGCCAGGCTTGTCTGGTGCTTGCCTAATCAACCAGGCTGTTGTTGCTGGTGGTCCGCTGACACTCTTTACGTCACTTCTCTAAAGCCCAGAATACTGATGTATACTGAAAACGTAGAGAGAACTTTCACTGCTCGTATACACTCAGTATCTGAACTACTGAGAACGCTTGAAGTCTCCTCAACTGTATTCTTTGGAACGTAAGCAAGAAGGGTACAAAAGTACGTACGACAGTCTCATGGTTCATACATGTATATGAACGTCTTAAGGGGCACGTCAGGTCTCCTGTCTTCTAATATGTTATTTTCCCCTATAATCTACCTTGTTCATAATTACTATCACATTTGCTTTGTGAGCTTTCCTAAGGTGAAGTCCAGGATCTTTCCTTAATTCATGGTATAACTTAACAAATCTTTGATGACAATTGTCATCAAAGATTTGTTAAGTTATACCATGAATTTAGATCCTGGACTTCACCTTACGAAAGCAGACAAAGCAAATGTGATAGTAATTATGGATGGTGATTCAGGTGTTGGTCTTCAAGTAACAGTTACCCGACGATGGTGATTCAGGTGTTGGTCTTCAAGTAACAGTTACCTGACGATGGTGATTCAGGTGTTGGTCTTCAAGTAACAGTTACCCGACGATGGTGATTCAGGTGTTGGTCTTCAAGTAACAGTTACCCGACGATGGTGATTCAGGTGTTGGTCTTCAAGTAACAGTTACCTGACGATGGTGATTCAGGTGTTGGTCTTCAAGTAACAGTTACCCGACGATGGTGATTCAGGTGTTGGTCTTCAAGTAACAGTTACCCGACGATGGTGATTCAGGTGTTGGTCTTCAAGTAACAGTTACCCGACGATGGTGATTCAGGTGTTGGTCTTCAAGTAACAGTTACCCGACGATGGTGATTCAGGTGTTGGTCTTCAAGTAACAGTTACCCGACGATGGTGATTCAGGTGTTGGTCTTCAAGTAACAGTTACCTGACGATGGTGATTCAGGTGTTGGTCTTCAAGTAACAGTTACCCGACGATGGTGATTCAGGTGTTGGTCTTCAAGTAACAGTTACCCGACGATGGTGATTCAGGTGTTGGTCTTCAAGTAACAGTTACCCGACGATGGTGATTCAGGTGTTGGTCTTCAAGTAACAGTTACCCGACGATGGTGATTCAGGTGTTGGTCTTCAAGTAACAGTTACCCGACGATGGTGATTCAGGTGTTGGTCTTCAAGTAACAGTTACCCGACGATGGTGATTCAGGTGTTGGTCTTCAAGTAACAGTTACCTGACGATGGTGATTCAGGTGTTGGTCTTCAAGTAACAGTTACCCGACGATGATGATTCAGGTGTTGGTCTTCAAGTAACAGTTACCTGACGATGGTGATTCAGGTGTTCCTCTTCAAGTAACAGTTACCTGACGATGGTGATTCAGATGTTGCTCTTCAAGTAACAGTAACGAAGCTTTTAATTTAAACGAAATTCAACAAGTACAAAACATTATATCTCTCCAATAAGATTTTAAATGTCACATTGGTGAAACTACTGAACCAGAGTCACACTGAACACGCTTCTCTCGGGACAACGTTTCTCTCCTACATCTCGAACAGAGCGAAACATCTCCAAGGCTTTATTTTTGAGTCCTTCAATATTAGTGATAAATATAAAAACATAAAATTGTTTATTTCCAGGTTAACTTAACATAAACTTAAGGAGGGGCATACGAGTGTGAAGGTGCGGCGCGCGTGCGCGTCCTCCCTAACACTCTAGCAACTCATTTGCATAATGGCACCATCAAATTATTGCTATCAAAAGGAAGTTAATTAACCCGGACTTTTTTTTTAATTATCAAAAAGCTGCTTCACGTAAGAAGGCAGTTCTAAAATACATGGCGATATTTCTTACACACACACACACACACACACACACACACACACACACAGGAGCTATGAATCGACCCCTGCAACCACAAATAGGTGAGTACACACACACAAAAACACACACACACACACACACACACACATACACACACAGGAGCTATGAATCGACCCCTGCAACCACAAATAGGTGAGTACACACACACAAACACACACACACACACACACACACATTCTTGGCCTGCAAGAAGACATTCAACAATGAGAACCTTACGGGAACAGGTGTCAGAGTGGGCAGGTGTAACAAGTGGTGTTCCACAACCATCAATATTTCAACTGTTTGTGATGTATGTGAATAATGTATCAGAAGAAACAAGAGTCCGCTACTGATGTCAAATTGATGAGGGTAAACACTGGAGAGGGTAAACACTGGAGAGGATACACACTGGAGAGGGTAAACACTGGAGAGGGTAAACACTGGAGAGGGTAAACACTGGAGAGGGTAAACACTGGAGGGGATAAACACTGGAGAGGGTAAACACTGGAGAGGGTAAACACTGGAGATGATAAACACTGGAGAGGGTAAACATTGGAGGGGATAAACACTGGAGAGGGTAAACTGGCGAGGATAAACACTGGAGATGATAAACACTGGAGGGGATAAACACTGGAGGGGATAAACACTGGAGGGGATAAACACTGGAGAGGGTAAACACTGGAGAGGGTAAACACTGGAGAGGGTAAACACTGGAGAGGGTAAACACTGGAGGGGATAAACACTGGAGAGGGTAAACACACAAGAACATAAGAATGGAGGAACACTGCAGAAGGCCTACTGGCCCATACAAGGCAGGTCCTTATCAAAACCACCACTACCTAAGAATTTACTCCCGTACTCACGACACCAATCAAACCCAGCCCCTCCCACTCATATATTTGTCCAATCTCTTTTTAAAGCCACCCAAGGTCCTAGCCTCTATCACCCTAATCGGAAGATTGTTCCACGCATCTACAACTCTGTTCGAAAACCAGTACTTGCCTATGTCCTTTCTAAATCTAAATTTATCCAATTTAAATCCGTTATTTCTGGTTCTTACTTGGTTCGATATCCTCAGTATTTTATTAATATCTCCTTTGTTTATGCCCATCATCCACTTGTACACCTCGATGATATCTCCCCTCATTCTACGTCTCTCCAGAGAGTGGAGATTCAACGCTCTAAGTCTATCTTCATACGGGAGATTTCTTATACTGTAAATCATTTTAGTCATTCTTCTCTGTATGTTATCCAACGAATCTATATCCATCCTGTAGTAAGGAGACCAAAACTGAGCTGCATAATCCAAATGAGGTCTCACTAGTGATGTATAGAGCTGTAAAATAACTTTTGGACTTCTGTTGCTTATACTTCTTGAAATAAATCCTAGTAATCTGTTAGCGTTATTGCGCACACTTAGCACTGTTGTCTTGGCTTTAGATTCCTGCTTACCATGACTCCCAAGTCTTTTTCACATTCTGTATGATCAAGCTCTACTTCACTGGAGAGGGTAAACACTGGAGAGGGTAAACACTGGAGAGGGTAAACACTGGAGAGGGTAAACACTGGAGAGGGTAAACACTGGAGGGGATAAACACTGGAGAGGCTAAACACTGGAGAGGATAAACACTGGAGAGGGTAAACACTGGAGAGGGTAAACACTGGAGAGGGTAAACACTGGAGAGTAAACACTGGAGAGGGTAAACACTGGAGAGGGTAAACACTGGAGGGGATAAACACTGGAGAGGGTAAACAATGGAGAGGGTAAACAAAGGATACAAATGAACCAGGACAAACTACAATTATTCAGACATGTGACAACTGGAGATCAGCTTCATTAAACGCAAAGTTATGAATATTAGGCAAGGAGAAGACCAGAAACTGAGTACGGATTCTGACACCAGTCTACAACTCTGACTCATTCAGAAAGACCTAGCAGTGAGCATACTACCGAGCATGTTCCCCGAGGCGAATCTAAGAGTGGCATTCAAGAAGCTCAACGCAGTCATTTACGGCCGTACATGCAAAATATGTTAGAACCATTTAGAAGGAAGTAGCCTCAAGAACCCCAGACCTGATGAAGCATATCAAGAAACAGGAGAAAGTGCAGAGCTATGCAACCAGAAAGCTTCCTGAGCTCAAGAAAAAGAACTATCTACAGAGACTAGTCTCTCGTCTAGACACTGTTGATGGTCTGCTCTTCCAGAAAATTTGTAATCTGCCGTCTCATCCCTCTTTCGAAGATTTTTTGTGGGAAGTTAGGGCTGGTGGTGTGTAATTGTAAGCTAGTGCTCTACTACCTCCCTTATGAAAACTAGCTATTGTCTGACCTCTTTAAGGCCTCCGGTATTTCACCTAGATCTAGGCTCTTTTTCTTAAGAATACTGAGAGCTCGTGCTACTTTGAACTTTTTTATAAACAGAAAATTCCATGAATGTGGTCCAGGTGCTGAGTGAGTGGGCATATTGTCCATTTCTTTTTCGAATCTTTGGGATTATTACTGTCAGTTAGTTAGTTGGTCTGCGCGGCCTTCCAATGACACCTTGACCGCAATGGAAGGTCAAGGTAACTTATTGCCACGGTAGGTCAAGATAACAACCTTACTGCCATGGTAAATCAACCTCAGTGCCACGGTTCAACAGTGGCAGGTGTGCCAGAGAATGCTGCCATGCTGAGCCGCAATTTCCCCTTCCCTCCCTCCCTCCCTCCCTCCCTCCCTCCCTCCCTCCCCCTACACACAGCCAGACACAAATGTACAAGAATCCAATTTAACGCTAAGAATACAAAGAACGTGTGGAGGCTTGCGTAAAGTTAGCATCAGCGTCGCACCATCTTGGTAGCGTCCTGGAGAGTAGCACTGTAGCGTGCTCTGCTACTACACCATCTTGGTAGCGTCCTGGAGAGTAGCACTGTAGCGTGCTCTGCTACTACACCATCTTGGTAGCGTCCTGGAGAGTAGCACTGTAGCGTGCTCTGCTACTACACCATCTTGGTAGCGTCCTGGAGAGTAGCACTGTAGCGTGCTCTGCTACTACACCATCTTGGTAGCGTCCTGGAGAGTAGCACTGTAGCGTGCTCTGCTACTACACCATACAGTAGCACATGGGAGGGATCGTTTCCTGGCCCCTGGCTCGCGCTTCTAGAAGTTAGTCGATGTCTACCTACCTGGAGTCTACCTGAAGGGTATTCCGGGGATCAACGCCCCGGAACGCTCCCTCTTGAAGACAACCAGGGGTCTATTGGTAATTCCCCTTATGGCTGGTAGGAGGCTGTTGAACAGTTTTGGGCCCCGGACACTTATTGTGTTGCATCGCCTGCGAAGTCTTTTGCTTTCGTAGGGATTGATTTCTGTGTGCAGATTAATAACGAACCCCTGCTGAAGAGGATCCCAGCAGGGGGTGGAAATATGCAGATCAATTAATTTTCTGAGTTTGTGTCTGCATGTGAGTTATTATTAAAGTTAGGTGTATATCTTGTCTATAGCGCTGAAACATCTATATCCTTAGACAGTACTTCCTAACGTCACAGTTTCCTTCTATGTCTTCTACGTTGGTTTCATATTTCGAACTATGTCTATCCCAGCTATCAATTTCTCAAGAGTGTATTTCATACGCTGTCATCATGAATAAAAAAATAATGAAGACAAAAGTACAAAACTATGTTCAAACTTCATAGCTTAAATACTCACCTTTACTCATTGTATACTATCTACAAAAATTCTTACAATCTAGTTTTAAGTTAATTTTAAGTCTGCCCAAAATGCCCTGCATACTAGGGGCTTTTGGCATGTACACCTCATGTAATCTCAATAACCAAATGTAATTCTTTGTATCATGTCCAAATAAAAATTATTATTATTATTATTATTAAAACGCGGCGTAGTCATGGACCGGGCCGCGGCGTGGTCATGGACCGGGCCGCGGCGTGGTCATTGACTGGGCCGCGGGGGCGCTGACCCCCGGAACACCCTCCAGGTATGTCTTCTGTACTCTCTTCCAGAGTCGTCAGTATCGTGCACTACCTTTAATTCCTTCAGTAAGTACGTGGTTCACTTGTGAGACCACTCTGGCTGCAACACTCAAGTTTTCTAAACCTGCAGACGTGCTTCATGACGCTGCCTTCCACGTTCGTGCAGCAGTCTAAGATGGCTTGATTGATATGACAGTTTGTACAGAGTCTAGTCATGTGCACACACACACACACGTACGATAAAACTCTTGGAGCAGGGAGTACACCTAGTAACGACCAGCAGAGGCAGGGCCAGGAGCTGTGACTCGACCCCTGCAACTACAAATAGGTGAGTATACACACACTATATAAAAGCAATACTCACCCATTGCACAGCAAGATGACCGCGCTAATTCACTCACCTGGAGAGAGAGATAAGATAGGTCAATAAGTGATCATTTATATACATGATGGTCATAGCCTTGGAATTGTTCACACACGGGTCACACCCCTGAGTTTGCCTTGCACTGTTATAACTCTTCCCACGTGGTGTGACTTACCTGTGACCACTTTCCCGGGTTCTAACAGGCTGTTGCTGCCAGCAAAGGCAGCAAAACCCGGCTGATCTGCCATATTTAGATAATAGTTGTGATTTACGCAGATTTTGAAAACGCAACTGACAAATGCTACCACAAGTGATAACTTACAAAAATGAAGGTAAAGGGAATAACAGGTGAGAATCTTTATTGAAGAAACGTTTCGCCACACAGTGGCTTCATCAGTCCAATACAAAGTAGAACGTTGTAAGGAGAGGAGGAGTTTGAGTTAATCAGTCCCTCTGCCTGGAGTCGATGTATTCAGTCCATCAATTACCTCAAACTCCTCCTCTCCTCACAATTTTATGATTTTTATTGGACTGATGAAGCCACTGTGTGGCGAAACGTTTCTTCAATGAAGATTCCCAAATGTTGCTTAAGTGTCTTAATCTGCAATAACAGGTGAGGTTGGAAGTGGATGTTAGGTAATCTTACAAATATTAAGATCACTGTGTCCTCTTTAGAAGATAATACCAATGTAATCATCAACGTAATCCTTAAAAACTAAAACTAAATATCTAAGAAATTTTTCAATGCGCAAAATAAAATAATGTGATAGATAATGGAGAAAAATTCCAAAACTCTAATATGGCAATTCCATAGAAGCAGTAAGCAAGAACGTGTATACAACACAGTTACGTCTGGTCACACAACACACGCAACGGGTCAAGAACGTGTATACAACACAGGTCTGGTCACACAACACACGAAACGGGTCAAGAACATGTATACAACACAGTTAGGTCTGGTCACACAACGGGTCAAGAACGTGTATACAACACAGTTAGGTCTGGTTACATAACACACACAACGGGTCAAGAACGGGTATACAACACAGGTCTGGTCACACAACACACGCAACGGGTCAAGAAGGTGTATACAACACAGTTAGATCTGGTCACACAACACACGCAACGGGTCAAGAACGTGTATACAACACAGTTAGATCTGGTCACACAACACACGCAACGGGTCAAGAACGTGTATACAACACAGTTAGATCTGGTCACACAACACACGCAACGGGTCAAGAACGTGTATACAACACAGTTAGATCTGGTCACACAACACACGCAACGGGTCAAGAACGTGTATACAACACAGTTAGGTCTGGTCACACAACACACGCAACGTGTCAAGAAGGTGTATACAACACAGTTAGGTCTGGTCACACAACACACGCAACGTGTCAAGAACGTGTATACAACACAGTTAGATCTGGTCACACAACACACGCAACTTGTCAAGAACGTGTATAAAACACAGATCTGGTCACATAACACACGCAACGGGTCAAGAACGTGTATACAACACAGTTAGGTCTGGTCACACAACACACGCAACGTGTCAAGAAGGTGTATACAACACAGTTAGGTCTGGTCACACAACACACGCAACGTGTCAAGAACGTGTATACAACACAGTTAGATCTGGTCACACAACACACGCAACTTGTCAAGAACGTGTATAAAACACAGATCTGGTCACATAACACACGCAACGGGTCAAGAACGTGTATAAAACACAGTTAGATCTGGTCACACAACACACGCAACGGGTCACTTATCTACGATTATATGTCCAAAATTTGGGTATTTTGATTGTTGAGACTTTTCGCCAGAGGACTTGTAAATCCAGTGTAGCGAACAACGGTGGAGGACGTGAAGAGGAAGCTTCAGGTAATCAGTCCCTCAGCCTTGATAAACAGAGATCATTATCTCCAAGATGAGGGACTGATTACCTCAAGCTCCCTCTTCACGTCTTCCATCATTTTACTCTGTATTTGACTGATGAAGTCGATGGTTGACCAAAGGTTGCCACATATACCCAAGTGTTGCATATGCGTCTAATTTGTCTACTTGGCTTTTTAAACCACTAATAAAGTGAAGATATCAATGTTAGATTATCTACTTACTTGGAGGGCATTCCGGGGGTCAACGCCCCCGCGGCCCGGTCCACGACCAGGCCTCCCGGTGGATCAGGGCCTGATCAACCAGGCTGTTACTTATGGCCACACGTAGTCCAACGTATAAACCACAGCCCGGCTGTCCAGCTCCCTCATGAAGGCAGCCAGGGGTCTATTGGTAATTCCCCTCATGAATAGTGGTAGGCTGTTGAACAGTCTTGGGCCCCGGACACTTATGGTGTTCTCTCTTAGTGTACCAATGGCGCCCCTACTTATATCTTATTCCAATGTTAGATTATCTTATTAAACGTAACTAAGACCAGAAAAAATAATAGCGTCCCCTTATTTTTAGAACTCTTAAAACAACACACACACAAAACCTAGTACTCTTAGGCCCTCGAAACTATCGCATTCAGAAAATATACGTAACTTATACCTCTGATGAGTTCAGAGTTTTTTCTATCCCCAGAACCCTGCCTTTGGCCAGAGTATTTTATGTTCCCGTTAACACAGTAAAAAATCTAACTACTGACACTGTCTCGAAGCATTAAAATTGTACTCTAATACGGAAGAGACTTATAATCTATAAGTGAAAAAAACAGGAGAGAGTGAGGAGTAACCCAGAGACAAGCTGGGGTAGCAGACCCAGAGACAAGCTGGGGTAGCAGACCCAGAGACAAGCTGGGGTAGGAGACCCAGAGACAAGCTGGGGTAGCAGACCCAGAGACAAGCTGGGGTAGCAGACCCAGAGACAAGCTGGGGTAGCAGACCCAGAGACAAGCTGGGGTAGCAGACCCAGAGACAAGCTGGGGTAGCAGACCCAGAGACAAGCTGGGGTAGCAGACCCAGAGACAAGCTGGGGTAGCAGACCCAGAGACAAGGTGGGGTAGCAGACCCAGATGCCAGTGTTAACATCCGTGCTCAAGAATATTTAAGCTTCTAGCAGCAGATATAAGAAACACTGCCACAAGGTAGGTTTCCAAAGGAAACTAGACAAATTACTGCAGGAAGTGGCGGTCTAGCCTGGCTGTTGTGGTTGTGGACCTGGGGGCTGCAGTTAGTCGTTGTCTGACGGATAAGGCAGTCAACAAGGAAGTCTGGTTACAAGCCTGCCTGCGGGAATAGAACTCTGAAAGCCTTAATATTATTATTATTTAAAAACGGGCATATTAACATTGTGCTGCCGTATTCTATAGACAGTTATTTTCCTGTCACTCCAGCACCCGAGTTTCACATACACCTTAAGACATTTCTAGGTCTACCTGGAGTGTGTCCCAAGGGTCAACGCCCTGGAGGCCCGGTCCCAGACCAGGCCTCCCGCTGGATGACTTGATCAACCAGGCTGTTGGTGCTGGCCATACAAACACCACAGCCCGGCTGATCAGGTGGACAGGTAATTACTCTCTTTTTTTAACTAGGTTGTGAAACTTAGCTCTGGCAGACCAGAGGATCACCACCTGCCAGGAGACACTTGTTTCCTGACGGCCAAACCACCACTACCACCCATGAAATAATGAAATCTTGAGAGCTGGAACAAATACAGAGATCGTTTGCGGCCAACAAAGAGCCAGTAAAGCCTTTAAATTACTGGGAACGCCTTCAAGTCTTGAACATATACTCAATGGAGCGGAGGAGAGAGAGAGACGATAATATATACCTGGAAAGTACTCGAGGGTCTGGTCCCAAATCTGCACACTGCCATAACAACATACTGGAGTGAGAGATATGGAAGGAAATGTAAAATAAACCCAGTGAAAAGCAGGGGTGCGGTGGGGACTAAGGGAACACACTATCAACATCCGGGGTCCCAGACTATTCAACATCTTACCAGAAAATATCAGAAACACTGCTGGAACAAGTGTAGAAGAAGCCTTCAAGAGGAAACGACAATTATCTTCACCAGGTGCCAGATCAACCAGGCTGTGATGGATATGTGGGGGAGCGGGCCTCCAGCAGCAACAGCCTGGTTGACCAAACTAGCACCAGCCGAGCCTGGCCCTATGGCCAGGCTCCAAGAAATTCATCAAATATATTGTCACTTCTTACCCATTCATTCTTCCATCAATGCACACCCACATTAAAATAAAAAATGGGGTCCAGGGGTTAAAAAGAGAGCGAGCAGAGAAATATTTACTGGAGGGACAAGTGTGTGAAGAGTTACACGGGAAGGGCGGCCACCACCTCTCTCGCTTTCACCAGCCAAAATTAATTGTGAATCTTACTCCCAAGGGGAGAGTTGATTGTGCAGCCGCTGCAGCAGGAGGCCACGGTGGTGCTGTGGCACAGAAAACAGCAATGGTACAGCCGGTGTGCCAAGAGTGAGGACACAGCTGCTGTAGAAAACATAATCATAATATTAATTTAATAATAATATCTTTATTTACTACAATGTACAAGGTATACAGACCATAGCTGACATCAATGACATACTACTATATAGAAAGCCCCTTGTTATGCTGAGCATTTCCCGCAAATAAGGTCCTTGTCCCAGGATGCGACCCACACCAGTCGACTAACACCCAGGTACCCATTTTACTGATGGGGAAAATAGACAACCGGTGTAAAGAAACACGCCCAATGTTTCTACCCTAGCTGGGAATCGAACGCAGACTCTCGCCGTGTGAAGCGAGAGCTTTAACGATCAGGCCACGGGGCACCCTTGTAAGAGGACGAAGCTCTCGCTCTATGTAGGACTTGATCAATTCATGTTTCACTCTAGGTACAGCTTTATCAGGTCACGTTCCGGTGTCTAGAGCTTTATGAGGTTCTCTACACGGAGCGAAACGTTGTCCCAATCAACCCACACGCCCAACCCACACGCCCAACCCACACGCCAACCCACACGACCAACCCACACGACCAACCCACACAATCTCGAATGTAAATACAAAATACGACCACACTGACGCTACTCAAAAATGAAACTAATGAGAATTCATCTTGACTGCATGTGATTACTTACTCCTTCCTCTGTCTTACTCTTCATCCCTCTGGCTTACTCCTCCTCCCCCTGGCTTACTCCTCCCTCGTCTGGCTTGCTTCTACTAACTCCGGCTTACTATCGTCAAGCAATTACGCAACACAGTGTTGCAAGATTCTTGCAACACCAGAACCTCACTTATCCACTGACTGAAGAGCCTGCCTGGACTCCTTACGTTCAGCCTAGGCTCCTTACGTTCAGCCTGGGCTCCTTACGTTCAGCCTGGGTTCCTTAGGTTCAGCCTGCCACCAAAGTACCTATTTACACAAATCGTGGAGGCCAGCCACAATGGGTGTCCCGGAGGCCTCATTTTCCAGCGGGTTACACCTCCGGCCTGACACAGTATCCATCACTGGCTCACCCACACCCGGCTCCCAGGAGACGAGCTTCACCTGGGCAGGGGCTGAC
Organism: Cherax destructor; assembly: GCA_009830355.1. Lineage (NCBI taxonomy): Eukaryota > Metazoa > Arthropoda > Malacostraca > Decapoda > Parastacidae > Cherax > Cherax destructor. Next base: position 102,688 of record WNWK01001197.1, on the reverse strand, counting down.
ACAATGTTAGGAGGGACAGGCAGGGATGAAACCACAGGGAAGCCCAGGTGAAGCTCACCTACGGTGCTCCCATCAGGTGCTTCAAGGTGAACAATCCAGCCTTCCATGCCTCCCGGCAACGTCGCTTGAAAAATAACATGCAGGACAAGCTTTTCACTTTCGCTCTGCCCTGAGCGAAACGTAGACCTATCAAAGCTTGCGTTGTATTTTGTGTCGATATCCACACACCTGTCTGAGTTGCTCCTGGAGGATGTTGTAAATACGTTGTGTGATGTGAACGTTGTGATATGAACGTTGTGTGATGTGAACGTTTTGTTATGTGAACGTTAGTTAGTGTTCTTAACCTTGCTGGCAACAAAGTGTCACAAAAATTACACAGACAACTTAATTAAACACCTGGTAGAGAGAGAGAGGGAGGGAGAGGTGTATATTTCGGCCCCAGACGGAGACCCTCTTCACCAGAGCACTAAGTCTCACCTGTGTGTATTACTCCTCTTACAGGTGTTAATGAAGGACTCTTAAATTTAAGGATTAAACTAACGTAAATTAACCTACAGTATATTAGAAACTGGCTTCAGAATACAAGTGAACAAGTGTGTTACTGCCTCTCACACACCATCACTGCCTCTCTCACACACCATCACTGCCTCTCTCACACACCATCACTGCCTCTCTCACACACCATCACTGCCTCTCTCACACACAATCACTGCCTCTCTCACACACCATCACTACCTCTCTCACACACAATCACTGCCTCTCTCACACACCATCAATACCTCTCTCACACACCATCACTGCCTCTCTCACACACCATCACTGCCCCTCTCACACACCATCACTGCCTCTCTCACACCATCACTGCCTCTCTCACACACCATCACTGCCTCTCTCACACACCATCACTACCTCTCTCACACACCATCACTGCCTCTCTCACACACATCCTACCTCCCCACCACCATCTGCCTACCCACACACCATCACTGCCTCTCACACACCATCACTGCCTCTCACACACACACACACCTGTGTATGGGGTGGACCATCGTGAGATATTCCAGTATTTCCCAAGCAATAGTAACGGCAGCTCTACTGGACACTATCCTCACAAGACCTCACACCTGCTCAATCCTCGCTGCAAAACTTGACGATATCCTTACTGTCTTACTGACGTCTCTCAGCTTTCCAATGAAGATATTTTGCACTGTCTGCCAAGCCTCTTGCTGTCATAAGGACTGATTTCAGCGTACAGGTTTGGGACTAGTCCCTCAATAATTTTCAAAGTGTAGATTACTGAGAATGTTTCTCGCTAAGGTAGTGACAAGGAGCACCAGAAATGTAGGTGATCCACTGAACTGAGACGAGCTATGAAAGTTCCTCTGTTCTCCAGCTCTGCCAACAGCGCCTGCCTGAAGATGCCTGCAGTTAATAGCTCACTCATATAGACCACAGCCAACAATGGCTCACTCATATAGACCACCCCCATCAATGGCTCACTCATATAGACCACCGCCATCAATGGCTCACTCATATAGACCACCGCCATCAATGGCTCACTCATATAGACCACCGCCATCAATGGCTCACTCATATAGACCACCGCCATCAATGGCTCACTCATATACACCACCGCCATCAATGGCTCACTCATATACACCACCGCCATCAATGGCTCACTCATATAGACCACCCCCATCAATGGCTCACTCATATACACAACCGCCATCAATAGCTCACTCATACAGACCACCGCCATCAATGGCTTGCTCATACATGCCCATACACCCACGACCTGTCATACACCCACGACCTATCATACACCCACGTCCTGTCATACACCCACGGCCTGTCATACACCCACGACCTGTCATACACCCACGTCCTGTCATACGCCCACGTCCTGTCATACACCTACGTCCTGTCATACACCTACGGCCTGTCATACACCCACGTCCTGTCATACACCCACGGCCTGTCATACACCCACGGCCTGTCATACACCCACGTCCTGTCATACACCCACGGCCTGTCATACACCCACGGCCTGTCATACACCCACGTACTGTCATACACCTACGGCCTGTCATACACCCAGGTCCTGTCAAACACCCACGTACTGTCATACAGCCACGTCCTGTCATACACCTACGGCCTGTCATACACCCACGTCCTGTCATACACCTACGGCCTGTCATACACCCACGGCCTGTCATACACCTACGGCCTGTCATACACCTACGGCCTGTCATACACCCACATCCTGTCATACACCTACGGCCTGTCATACACCCACATCCTGTCATACACCCACGACCTGTCATACACCCACGTCCTGTCATACACCTACGGCCTGTCATACACCCACGTCCTGTCATACAGCCACGTCCTGTCATACATCCACGTCCTGTCATACACCTACGGCCTGTCATACACCCACATCCTGTCATACACCCACGACCTGTCATACACCACGTCCTGTCATACACCTACGGCCTGTCATACACCCACGTCCTGTCATACAGCCACGTCCTGTCATACAGCCACGTCCTGTCATACACCTACGGCCTGTCATACACCCACGTCCTGTCATACACCTTCGGCCTGTCATACACCCACGTCCTGTCATACACCCACGTCCTGTCATACACCTACGGCCTGTCATACACCCACGTCCTGTCATACACCCACGTCCTGTCATACACCTACGGCCTGTCATACACCCACGTCCTGTCATACACCTACGGCCTGTCATACACCTACGGCCTGTCATACACCCACGGCCTGTCATACACCTACGGCCTGTCATACACCCACATCCTGTCATACACCTACGGCCTGTCATACACCTTCGGCCTGTCATACACCTACGGCCTGTTATACACCCACGTCCTGTCATACACCCACGGCCTGTCATACACCCACGTCCTGTCATACACCCACGTCCTGTCATACGCCCACGTCCTGTCATACACCTACGTCCTGTCATACACCTACGACCTGTCATACACCCACGTCCTGTCATACACCCACGGCCAGTCATACACCCACGGCCTGTCATACACCCACGTCCTGTCATACACCCACGGCCTGTCATACACCTACGTCCTGTCATACACCCACGTCCTGTCATACACCCACGTCCTGTCATACACCTACGGCCTGTCATACACCCAAGTCCTGTCATACACCCACGTCCTGTCATACACCCACGTCCTGTCATACACCTACGGCCAGTCATACACCCACGTCCTGTCATACACCCACGTCCTGTCAAACACCTACGGCCTGTCATACACCCACGTCCTGTCATACACCCACGTCCTGTCATACACCCACGTCCTGTCATACACCCACGTCCTGTCATACACCCACGTCCTGTCATACACCCACGGCCTGTCATACACCCACGTCCTGTCATACACCCACGGCCTGTCATACACCTACGGCCTGTCATACACCCACGTCCTGTCATACACCCACGTCCTGTCATACACCACGTCCTGTCATACACCACGTCCTTCATACACACGTCCTGTCATACACCCCCTGTCATACACCCACGTCCTGTCATACACCTACGTCCTCATCATACACCCACGTCCTGTCATACCCGGCCTGTCATACACCCACGGCCTGTCATACACCCACGCCTGTCATACACCCACGTCCTGTCATACACCCACGCGTCATCTACCCACGCCTGTCATACACCACGTCCTGTCATACACCACGTCCTGTCATACACCCACGTCCTGTCATACACCCACGGCCTGTCATACACCTACGTCCTGTCATACACCCACGTCCTGTCATACACCCACGTCCTGTCATACACCCACGTCCTGTCATACACCCACGTCCTGTCATACACCTACGTCCTGTCATACACCCACGTCCTGTCATACACCCACGTCCTGTCATACACCACGTCTGTCTCAACGTCATACACCCACGTCCTGTCATACACCCACGTCCGTCATACACCCACGTCCTGTCATACACCCACGTCCTGTCATCACCCACGTCCTGTCATACACCACGTCCTGTCATACACCACGTCCTGTCATACACCACGTCCTGTCATACACTGATACCACGCCTGTCATACACCACGTCCTGTCATACACCACGCCTGTCATACACCTACGTCCTGTCATACCATTCCCACGTCCTGTCATACACCACGTCTGTCATACACCCACGTCCTGTCATACACCCACGTCCTGTCATACACCCACGTCCTGTCATACACCCACGTCCTGTCATACACCCACGTCCTGTCATACACCCACGTCCTGTCATACACCCACGTCCTGTCATACACCCACGGCCTGCCGAATCTTGTATAACTTGCATCTCGTGTGCAGTATGTACGTGTCAATGATACATTTATGTATGAAGTCCTGAAGTGTCTGAGGAGCCAAGAGTCGACTGTACTACAGTCAGCTCGTCACAGCAGCTCTCACCTCAGCTCCTGCTGGTTCCTTTCCCAGGACACCACCATGACTGAGACACTACCATGACTGAGACACCACCATGAGTGAGACACCACCATGACTGAGACACCACCATGTCAGTCTGCCTAGTAGGGTCATTGAAGCTGAGGAGGGTATAACTGAGGATAATTTGAGTGGTGGACCTGACTTAACTCAGTGAAGACGTGTCTTGTGTGCTCTCTGTCAATCTGAAGAAGATGTCCTCTCTTGAGCTACTCTACCAGCAGCTGAAGGAAGAACTGAGGGTAGCTAAGCTTGAGATACAGCGACTGACTGAGGAAAACAAGAGGATTCGTAGTAATCCTCCTGTTGAGAATCCTCAAGCTAGGAAAGGAACCTGGACAGTGGCTAAAACGCATGGGACAAAGTTAAGGCTCAAGAGGACGGGTGGAGAGGTAGAAACAACGAAGACCCAGGAGAATGTTGTGGAAACATCGAACCCATTCTCCGTGCTACCAGATGAATGTGAGTCGACTTCTGGGAGCGTCACGACGAAAGACACAAAGGAAGGTAAAAACATTGTTGTTGTTGGGGACAGTCAGGTTAGGTACATGGATAGGGCTTTCTGTTTGATTGATAGGAGTAGGAGACAGAGGGTTTGCTTTCCTGGGGCTGGGATGGAGGATATTGTTAGCCGTCTGGACGACATCATGAGAGGTAATGGGAGCAATCCTATTATCTGTCTCAGTGCTGGAGGCAACGATGTTGGCAGACGTAGGAGTGAGGACCTGACTAGCAGGTTTAGGTCAGCAATAGACATAATTAGGAAGAAGGGTGGGAACCCTGTCATATGTGGTATTTTGCCAAGGAGAGGAGTTGGAAATGAATGGCTGTCCAGGGCAATTGGTGTCAATTGCTGGCTGGACAAATACTGTAAGGAAAATTCAGTAACATTCATTGACAACTGGGACCTCTTCTATGGCAGAAATGACATGTATGCCAGGGATGGGGTTCACTTATCCAGGTCTGGGCTGGGGGCACTGGCAACTGCAGTGGAGGGAGCTGTTAGGGCTTTAAACTAGAAATAGTTAGTGGTATGGGTTTTGGGGGGAAAACAGAGAAGTCCCAGTGTAGTAATATTATAAGTTGTAGGAGAACTAGTAATAGGCAGAATAAGGTGGATAGTGGAAAGCTAGTGACACTAGATGACAAGGACAGTAATAGGTATAGTGGAAAACAGAGATGAGCAGGAAGGGTAAAGAGAAAGGAGGGTCTCTAAATATATATTACACCAATAGTCGTAGTGCTAGGAATAAGATGGACGAGTTGAGATTAGTTGCAAGTACGGGTAATATTGATGTTTTTGCAATAACTGAGACATGGTTTAATATGAAAATCGGGACTTGCCTGCCGAATGTCACATTCAGGGTTTTAAATTGTTCCAAGTAGACAGAAGTATCTGGAAAGGGGGTGGGGTGGCACTCTATGTCCGTGATCATTTAAATTGTTGCATAAAAACGGGTATAAAGTCTGAATTAACACATACAGAGTCTGTCTGGATAGAATTTTCAGAGGGGTGTGAAAAATTGATTTTAGGCGTGATTTACCGTCCTCCAAACTTAGATAGGGAACAAGGGAGACTACTTTGGGAGGAAATTGTTAAGGCCACAAGACACGATAACGTAGTAATTTAGGGACTTTAACTTTAGTCAGATTGATTGGAATTTCATGACAGGAATTTAGAATCTAACGACTTTTTAGAAGTAGTTCAGGATTGCTTTTTGAAGCAGTTTGTAACAGAACCTACAAGGGAAATAACCTACTTGACTTGGTTCTGGCAAGCAAGGAAACCCTTGTTAATAATTTAGAAATTACAGAGGAACTCGGCTCAAGCGACCACAAGTCAATTACCTTTAGCATTGAATGGATGTATGATAGTAGGGATAATTCAGTAATGGTCCCAGATTTTCGCTTAGCAGATTATAATGGACTTAGAGAACACTATACAGGCTGCCCAAAGAACATTTATCCCGTATAAAGAAATTAGATCAAGTAGAAATGACCCAAAAAGGATGAATAATAGGCTCAAATATCTTTTAGGGCAGAAGAAAGGAATTTATAGGCGCATAAAAAGAGGTGAGGGTCATCTTATAAATCAGTATACTGACATTAAGAGGGACGTTAAAAAGGGAATAAGAAAAGCTAAACGGGACTATGAAATTAAAGTTGCCAGGGATTCAAAAACTAACCCAAAAAGTTTTTTCCAGGTTTATAGAACAAAAGTTAGGGATAAGATAGGTCCCCTTAAAAATAACTTTGGGCATCTTACTGACAAGGAGAATGATATGTGCTCTATTTTTAATAATTATTTTCTCTCGGTTTTCACACAGGAAGACATTAATAATATCCCAGTAATTAATTTTTACAGAGGCCCAGAAGAAGATAAATTATGTAATATCACAGTCACTAGCGAAATGATTATGAAACAGCTGGACCGACTGAAACAAAATATATCGCCGGGTCCTGATGAGCTTTTTGCAAGGGTTCTTAAGGAATGCAAAATGGAACTCTGTGAACCAATATCTAACATTTTTAAATTTATCTCTTCAAACAGGTGTAGTGTCTGATATGTGGAAGATGGCTAATGTAATTCCTATTTTTAAAGCAGGGGACAAGTCACTACCGTCAAACTACCGCCCAATAAGCCTGACCTCAATTGTAGGCAAATTACTAGAGTCAATTATAGCTGATATTATTAGAAGCCATCTAGATAACCATAATTTGATTAATGATACCCAGCATGGATTCACGAGGGGCCGTTCCTGCCTATCTAATTTATTAACCTTCTTCAGTAAAGTTTTTGAGGCTGTTGATCACGATAAAGAATTCGATATTGTTTATTTAGACTTTAGTAAGGCTTTTGATAGAGTACCGCACCAGAGACTGTTAAAGAAAGTGGCAGCTCATGGCATTGGGGGAAAAGTGCTGTCATGGATCGAGTCATGGCTCACCAAGAGGAAGCAGAGAGTGTGCACAAATGGGGTTAAATCCGAATGGGGACTTGTAACAAGTGGTGTTCCACAGGGATCAGTCTTAGGCCCATTGTTATTTATAATATATATCAATGACCTTGATGAGGGAATTACTAGTGATATGAGCAAATTCGCCGACGACACGAAGATAGGTAGGATAATTGATTCAAACATAGATGTCATAGAACTTCAGGAAGATTTAGACAAACTTAATTCGTGGTCAGAAAAGTGGCAGATGCAGTTCAATGTAGATAAATGCAAGGTTCTGAAGCTCGGGAGTGTCCATAACCCAAGCACTTATAAGTTAAATAACGTAGAATTTAGCCATACAGATTGGAGAAGGACTTGGGGGTGATGGTAAGCAGCAACCTTAAACCAAGACAGCAATGCCTAAGCGTACGTAATAAGGCAAATAGATTACTGGGATTTATATCAAGAAGTGTTAGCAACAGAAGTCAAGAGGTTATATTACAGCTTTATACATCATTAGTAAGGCCTCACCTAGATTACGCAGCTCAGTTCTGGTCTCCATATTACAGAATGGACATAAATTCGTTAGAAAACATTCAGCGTAGAATGACTAAATTAATACATAGCATTAGAAATCTTCCTTACGAAGAAAGATTGAAGACCCTAAAATTACATTCACTTGTAAGACGTAGAATGAGGGAGACATGATCGAGGTATACAAGTGGAAAATGGGTATAAACAAAGGGGATATAAATAAGGTCTTGAGGATATCTCTCCAAGAGAGAACCCGCAATAATGGATTCAAGTTAGATAAGTTTAGATTTAGAAAGGATATAGGAAAGTATTGGTTTGGAAATAGGGTAGTTGATGAGTGGAACAGTCTGCCTAGTAGGGTTATTGAAGCTAGGACCTTGGGTAGTTTCAAATTTAGGTTGGATAAATTCATGAGTGAGAGGGGTTGGATTTGAGTGGGACTCGCGCATGAGTGGGTAGAATTGTCAAAGCTTATTTCTTGGGTAGCATTGAAAATTGGGTTGAGCAAATATTCTGTTAGTGGGACGGATTGTGAAGGACCTGCCTAGTATGGGCCAACAGGCCTGCTGCAGTGTTCCTCCTTTCTTATGTTCTTATGTTCCTGAAGTTCTATGACTTCTATGTTTGAATCAATTATCCTACCTATCTTCGTGTCGTCGGCGAATTTGCTCATATCACTAGTAATTCCCTCATCAAGGTCATTGATATATATTATAAATAACAATGGGCCTAAGACTGATCCCTGTGGAACATCACTTGTTACAAGTCCCCATTCGGATTTAACCCCATTTATGCACACTCTCTGCTTCCTATTGGTGAGCCATGACTCGATCCATGACAGCACTTTTCCCCCAATGCCATGAGCTGCCACTTTCTTTAACAGTCTCTGGTGCGGTACTCTATCAAAAGCCTTACTAAAGTCTAAATAAACAATATCGAATTCTTTATCGTGATCAACAGCCTCAAAAGCTTTACTGAAGAAGGTTAATAAATTAGATAGGCAGGAACGGCCCCTCGTGAATCCATGCTGGGTATCATTAATCAAATTATGGTTATCTAGATGGCTTCTAATAATATCAGCTATAATTGACTCTAGTAATTTGCCTACAATTGAGGTCAGGCTTATTGGGCGGTAGTTTGACGGTAGTGACTTGTCCCCTGCTTTAAAAATAGGAATTACATTAGCCATCTTCCACATATCAGACACTACACCTGTTTGAAGAGATAAATTAAAAATGTTAGATATTGGTTCACAGAGTTCCATTTTGCATTCCTTAAGAACCCTTGCAAAAAGCTCATCAGGACCCGGCGATTTATTTTGTTTCAGTCGGTCCAGCTGTTTCATAATCATTTCGCTAGTGACTGTGATATTACATAATTTATCTTCTTCTGGGCCTCTGTAAAAATTAATTACTGGGATATTATTAATGTCTTCCTGTGTGAAAACCGAGATAAAATAATTATTAAAAATAGAGCACATATCATTCTCCTTGTCAGTAAGATGCCCAAAGTTATTTTTAAGGGGACCTATCTTATCCCTAACTTTTGTTCTATAAACCTGGAAAAACTTTTGGGTTAGTTTTTGAATCCCTAGCAACTTTAATTTCATAGTCCCGTTTAGCTTTTCTTATTCCCTTTTTAACGTCCCTCTTAATGTCAGTATACTGATTTATAAGATGACCCTCACCTCTTTTATGCGCCTATAAATTCCTTTCTTCTGCCCTAAAAGATATTTGAGCCTATTATTCATCCATTTTGGGTCATTTCTACTTGATCTAATTTCTTTATACGGGATAAATGTTCTTTGGGCAGCCTGTATAGTGTTAAGAAAACTGTCATATTGATACCTCTCTTCTTCACCCCAGTCCACAGTTGATAAGTGTTCTCTAAGTCCATTATAATCTGCTAAGCGAAAATCTGGGACCATTACTGAATTATCCCTACTATCATACATCCATTCAATGCTAAAGGTAATTGACTTGTGGTCGCTTGAGCCGAGTTCCTCTGTAATTTCTAAATTATTAACAAGGGTTTCCTTGCTTGCCAGAACCAAGTCAAGTAGGTTATTTCCCCTTGTAGGTTCTGTTACAAACTGCTTCAAAAAGCAATCCTGAACTACTTCTAAAAAGTCGTTAGATTCTAAATTCCCTGTCATGAAATTCCAATCAATCTGACTAAAGTTAAAGTCCCCTAGAATTACTACGTTGGTAAATTAGACACATATGCAACACTTGGGTATCTTTATTGAGGAAACGTTTCGCCACACAGTGGCTTCATCAGTCCATACAAAGGAGAATCGTGAAGAACAGGAGGAGTGTGAGGTTGTCAGGCCCTCAATCTTGAGACGATGTTGTCAGTCCATCAATCTTGAATAGAATCATTCTCCTTTGTATGGACTGATGAAGCCACTGTGTGGCGAAACGTTTCCTCAATAAAGATACCCAAGTGTTGCATATGTGTCTAATTTACCAACTCGTCGGTTCTCTGAACCATTCATTCACAACGTTATAACGTACACTCATCAACGTTATAACGTACACTCATCAACGTTATAACGTACACTCATCAACGTGGTTAGGGGTGCTACAAATAGTTCAGACCATTAATTACATGCGGGCACCAATACCATCTATTTTCCAGCTTAACTCTAATTCAGTGGAGACCTACAATGTCTGATTCCATACACAGTTTCAAGAGTAAGTACGAAGGGAAGGTAAGAGACGGCTCCTTAGACTTGTGCAAGCAACTGGCTTATACAAAATGAATGTAACTTGTTAAAAGTTGTGACAGTGCTTTGTGACCTCTGACACCCATTGTGACCTCTGACACTCACCCATTGTGACCTCTGACACAGACCCATTGAGACCTCTGACACCCCTTGTGACTTCTGACAGACCCATTGTGACTTCTGACACCCATTGTGACTTCTGACAGATCCAATGTGACCTCTGACACCCATTGTGATGTCTGACACAGACCATTGTGACCTCTGACACAGACCACTGTGACCTCTGACACAGACCACTGTGACCTCTGACACTCATCCATTGTGACCTCTGACACTCACCCATTGTGACCTCTGACACTCACCCATTGTGACCTCTGACCTGGAGTTTACCTGGAGAGTTTACCTGGAGAGAGTTCCGGGGGTCAACACCCCCACCCATTGTGACCTCTGACACTCACCCATTGTGACCTCTGACACTCACCCATTGTGACCTCTGACACTCACCCATTGTGACCTCTGACACTCACCCATTGTGACCTCTGACACTCACCCATTGTGACCTCTGTAATCTTGTCCCTGTGCACTAGCACTCACAGAGGAGTTGTGGGTGCACAATAAACCAGCCACTCAGGCGGTACAAAGTACACAACACAGCACAGCACAACACAGCACAACACAACACAGCACAACACAACACAGCACAACACAACACAGCACAACACAGCACAACACAGCACAACACAGCACAACACAGCACAACACAACACAGCGCAACACAGCACAACACAGCACAACACAACACAGCACAGTACAACACAGCGCAACACAGCGCAACACAGCGCAACACAGCACAACACAACACACAACACAGCACAACACACAGCACAGCACAACACAACACGCTCTCACTCTACAATTTCAACACAGTTAATTCGTTTTAAAAGAGTAATACCATTGAGTGGGTGGGTTTAATTCATCAGGTGCGGCAATGAAGGTATGATGAGTGTATTATGGAACAATGATGCATTATACACACCCAACATATCAAACAGTGGTCGTAACTTCTGTCAGAAGCGTCCAAACTCTATCATGTAGTGTGTGTGTGTGTGTGTGTGTGTGTGTGTGTGTGTGTGTACTCACCTAGTTGTGGTTGCAGGGGTAGAGTCATAGCTCCTGTCCCCGCCTCTTCACTAGCCGCTAATGGGTCACTCTCCCTTCGCCATGAACCTTATCATACCTCTTCTTAAAGCTATGAATGGATCCTGCCGCCACTACATCGCTTCCCAAGCTATTCCATTTCCTGACCACTCTGTGACTAAAGAAATACTTCCTAACATCCCTAGCAATGGGCTAGTAACCCCTTCTCCTGTACACATTTACTAAAAAAGAGAAGAAGAAACACTTTATAAAACTGGGTTGTTTGAATGTGTGTGGATGTAGTGCGGATGATAAGAAAGAGATGATTGCCAATGTTATGAATGAAAAGAAGTTGGATGTCCTGGCACTAAGCGAAACAAAGCTGAAGGGGGTAGGCGAGTTTCAGTGGGGAGAAATAAATGGGATTAAGTCAGGAGTATCTGAGAGAGTTAGAGCTAAGGAAGGGGTAGCAATAATGTTGAAGGATCAGTTATGGAAGGAGAAGAGGGAATATAAATGTGTAAATTCAAGGATTATGTGGATTAAAATAAGGGTCGGATGCGAAAAGTGGGTCATAATAAGCGTGTATGCACCTGGAGAAGAGAGGAGTGTAGAGGAGAGAGAGAGATTTTGGGAGATGTTAAGCGAATGTATAGGAACTTTTGAACCAAGTGAGAGAGTAATTGTGGTAGGGGACCTAAATGCTAAAGTAGGAGAAACATGTAGAGAGGGTGTGGTAGGTAAGTTTGGGGTGCCAGGTGTAAATGATAATGGGAGCCCTTTGATTGAACTTTGTATAGAAAGGGGTTTAGTTATAGGCAACACATATTTTAAGAAAAAGAGGATAAATAAGTATACAAGATATGATGTTGAGTAGACTTCAGGATGTACATGTTTATAGAGGGGCCACAGATATATCAGATCACTTTTTAGTTATAGCTACAGTGGGAGTAAAAGGTAGATGGGATACAAGGAAAATAGAAGCAGTAAGTAAGAGAGAGGTGAAGGTTTATAAACTAAAAGAGGAGGCAGTTAGGGTAAGATATAAACAACTATTGGAGGATAGATGGACTAGTGAGAGTGTAGACAATGGGGTCGAAGATGTATGGGGTAGATATAAAAATGTAGTGTTAGAGTGTTCAGCAGAAGTTTGTGGTTACAGGCGAGTGGGTGTGGGAGGGAAGAAGAGCGATTGGTGGAATGATGATGTAAAGAGAGTAGTAAGGGAGAAAAAGTTAGCATATGAGAGGTTTTTACAAAATAGAAGTGATGCAAGGAGGGAAGAGTATATGGAGAGAAAAAGAGAGGTTAAGAGAGTGGTGAAGCAATGTAAAAAGAGAGCAAATGAGAGAGTGGGTGAGATGTTATCAACAAATTTTGTTGAAAATAAGAAAAAGTTTTGGAGTGAGATTAATAAGTAGAGGAAGCCTAGGGAACAAATGGATTTGACAGTTAAAAATAGGAGAGGAGAGTTATTAAATGGAGAGTTAGAGGTATCGGGAAAATGGAGGGAATATTTTGAGGAGTTGCTAAATGTTGATGAAGACAGGGAAGCTGTGATTTCGTGTATAGGGCAAGGAGGAATAACATCTTGTAGGAGTGTGGAAGAGCCAGTTGTGAGTGTGGGGAAAGTTCGTGAGGCAGTGGGTAGAATGAAAGGGAATAAGGCAGCTGGGATTGATGGGATAAAGATAGAAATGTTAAAAGCAGGTGGGGATATAGTTTTGGAGTGGTTGGTGCTATTATTTAATAAATGTATGGAAGAGGGTAAGGTACCTAGGGATTGGCAGAGAGCATGTATTGTTCCTTTGTATAAAGGCAAAGGGGACAAAAGAGAGTGCAAAAATTATAGGGGAATAAGTCTGTTGAGTGTACCTGGTAAAGTGTATGGTAGAGTTATTATTGAAAGAATTAAGAGTAAGACAGAAAGCAGGATAGCAGATGAACAAGGGGGCTTTAGGAAAGGTAGGGGGTGTGTAGACCAAGTGTTTACAGTGAAACATATAGGTGAACAGTATTTGGATAAGGGTAAAGCGGTTATTGTGGCCTTTATGGATTTGGAAAAGGCGTATGATAGGGTGGATAGGGGGGCAATGTGGCAGATGTTGCAGGTGTATGGAATAGGAGGTAGGTTACTGAAAGCAGTGAAGAGTTTTTATGAGGATAGTGAGGCTCAAGTTAGAGTGTGTAGGAGGGAGGGGGACTATTTCCCAGTTAAAGTGGAGGGAGAGAGTATGGAGGAGGTGAATGTATTCAGATATTTGGGAGTGGACATGTCAGCAGATGGGTCTATGAAGGATGAGGTGAATCATAGAATTGATGAGGGGAAAAGGGTGAGTGGAGCACTTTGGAGTCTTTGGAGACAAAGAACCTTGTCCATGGAAGTAAAGAGGGGAATGTATGAGAGTATAGTTATACCAACACTCTTATATGGATGTGAAGCATGGGTGATGAATGTTGCAACGAGGAGAAGGCTGGAGGCAGTGGAGATGTCATGTCTGAGGTCAATGTGTGGTGTGAATATAATGCAGAGAATTCGGAGTTTGGAAATTAGGAGGAGGTGCGGGATTACCAAAACTATTATCCAGAGAGCTGAGGGGAGGTTGTTGAGGTGGGTCGGACATGTAGAGAGAATGGAACGAGACAGAATGACTTCGAGTGTATAAATCTGTAGTGGAGGGAAGGCGGGGTAGGGGTCGGCCTAGGAAAGGTTGGAGGGAGGGGGTAAAGGTGTTTTTGTGTGCGAGAGGCTTGGACTTCCAGCAAGCATGTGTGAGCGTATTTGATAGGAGTGAATGGAGACAAATGGTTTTTAATACTTGACGTGCTGTTGGAGTGTGAGCAAAGTAATATTTATGAAGGGATTCAGGGAAACCGGCAGGCCGGACTTGAGTCCTGGAGATGGGAAGTACAGTGTCTGCACTCTGAAGGAGGGGTGTTAATGTTGCAGTTTTATAACTGTAGTGTAAAGCACCCCTCTGGCAAGACAGTGATGGAGTGAATGATGATGAAAGTTTTTCTTTTTCAGGCCACCCTGCCTTGGTGGGAATCGGCCGATGTGTTAATAAAAAATAATAAAATAAAAATCCCTGTGATTCATCTGAGTCTTCAACTTCCAGCTGTGCCCCCTTGTTGCTGTGTCCCATCTCTGGAACATTCTGTCTCTGTCCACCTTGTCATTTCCTCTCAGTATTGTATATGTCGTTATCATGTCCCCCCTTTCTCTCCTGTCCTCCAATGTCGTCAGGTCGATTTCCCTTATCCTCTCCTTGTTGGACATACCCCTTAGCTCCGGGACTAGTCGTGTTGCAAACCTTTGCCCTTTCTCTAGTTTATGTGCTTGACTAGGTGTGGGTTCCAAACTGGTGCTGCGTACTCCAGTATGGGCCTAACGTACACAGTGTACAGGGTTCTAAACGATTCCTTATTAAGATGTCGAAATGCTGTTCTTAGGTTTGCTAGGCGCCCGTATGCTGCAGCAGTTATTTGGTTGATGTGCGCCTCAGATGTGCCTGGTGTTATACTCACCCCCAGATCTTTTTCCTTGAGTGAGATTTGTAGTCTCTGGCCCCCCTAGACTGTACTCCGTCTGCGGTCTTCTTTGCCTTTCCTCAATCTTCATGAATTTGCACTTGGTGGGGTTGAACTCCAGGAGCCAATTCCTGGACCAGTCCTGCAGCCTGTCCAGATCCCTTTGTAGTTCTGCCTGGTCCTCG
This sequence comes from Cherax destructor, assembly GCA_009830355.1. Lineage (NCBI taxonomy): Eukaryota > Metazoa > Arthropoda > Malacostraca > Decapoda > Parastacidae > Cherax > Cherax destructor. Next base: position 87,132 of record WNWK01001197.1, on the reverse strand, counting down.
TCCGATTGAATCCTCATCAACTTCACATCATCTGCAAACAGGGACACTTCGGAGGTTATTCCTTCCGTCATGTCATTCACATATACCAGAAACAGCACCGGTCCTAGGACTGACCCCTGTGGAACCCCACTCTGACACCTCGCCACGGACCATGACTCGCTGCTGTCTTCCTGGCAGGTATTCCCTGATCCATTGGAGTGCCTTCCTTTTTATCCCTGCCTGGTCCTCCAGCTTTTGCACTAATCTCTTGTGTGGAACTGTGTCAAACGCCTTCTTACAGTCCAAGAAAACACAATCTACCCACCCCTCTCTCTCTTGTCTTACTGCTGTCACCCTGTCATAGAACTCCAGTAGGTTTGTGACAGGATTTCCCGTCCCTGAAACCGTGCGCGTGTGTGTGTGTGTGTGTGTGTACGTACCATCAAGTTTAAAGTTGAATGGGAATCTAACTCACTGTTTCCTCTCCTTGATGTACATCTCCATCCCTCGGCTACAGGCTTTTCTTGTGTTTCACGCAAGCGTTTGTACAGTAGCATGTACACTCACTACTCTGCTTACCAGGCTTCCTCTCTCAAGAAAAGTGTTCTTGTTTCTTTCTCCGCATCTGTGACCCTCAGTTCCTGACTCAGAAATTTCCCCTCGTCACAGTTCGTTCTCTCGTCTTGGCTATCCCTCCCATTTCATAACTCTGCCTTCTCACCTGCTAAACGGACTTTCTTCTCTCCCAAACTCTCTACTATGGATTCTCTTATCCTACCTTCCCTATATTTACAGTCTTTCAAATCTCAACAACTCTCTCCGTTCCTTAGACATCAAACTTAGTGTTTCGTTCCTGCCTCTCCTCCTGCTACTGATGCTTCCGGAGTCTACTACACTTCCTGCTCCTCTTGTCCTCTCCAATACTTTGGAGAAACTGACCGCTCTCTTTCTGACAGACTTAATGAGCACAAAAAGTGTTAGACTTGTCGACACTAGTAATGTTCTTTTCTGTCATGTTAGAGATCACAGTCATCCTATTAACTGGTCCTCTGCTAAAACTGTCTACTCTTCATCTAATCTTCACAGTCGTAATCTTGTTGAAACATCACTTGTGTAGACAAATGCTTCAGAGAACCGACAAGTTGATAAATTAGACACAGGTGCAACACTTGGGTATCTTTACTAAGGAAACGTTTCGCCACACAGTGGCTTCATCAGTCCTATACAAAGTCCTATCAGTTCTATACATCAGTCCTACACAAAGTCCATCAGCCTGGAGTCGACTCCAGGCTGAGGGACTGATTACCTCAAACTACTCCTGATCTTCACTATTCTTTGTATAGGACTGATGAAGCCACTGTGTGGCGAAACGTTTCCTCAATAAACATTCTCATATGTTGCATATGTGTCTAATTTATCAAGCATCTCTTATACACAACTTTCCTAATATGTATTTTAGTAGTGGCTTTGTCTCTATAGATGCCTCCCTTTCTCATTACATTGTTGTCAAATGCTCCAAACTTCAGAACACTGGTGACTTGACCGATCTTTATCTTCTTCTCTCCTTACCTCTTCTCCTTTCCTACATTTTCTTTGCCTTTTCTTTCTTCTGCCTAGGTGTATTGTGTCCTATGACAGAATACACCTTGTGTTAGGCAGTAGTTGGAGTGAGGAAGTGTGACAGGTGGTGATGGCAGAACAAGAACCCAATGGAATTAAGTCACTTTGTCTGACTTTTTGGGTTATGATGGGTAATTTACACTATGTATGATAATTGTACTTATGTGCTCCTGGAGCCACCAGAAACTACAAACATGGCTGCCCACCTCACCACCTCTGCAGCTCTTACAATTAACACCATCAAACCTAACCACTAGTGTGCTTGCCGCTGCTTCACTTGCCTGCCATGAATACCCGGCTTCCACACACTCTCTTTGACAGCTCGCTTTAATGATGGCTGCCGGAGTAAGAGGACTCCAGTTTAATGACTAATACCAACAAGAGTTATAACCAGGATGAAGAGCCTTCTGAGAAGTGAAGATAACACCATCATATAGACTTTAAGGTTACCTTGAAGTCAGGATAACCAACACCAACACTCCTGGAACATGGTGTTATCTGCGACTCAAGACCTCTGGACGACCTTAAGCCAGAACACCAGGTGGAGATACGACCTACACGCAGACAACGACACATCACACCACGTAGACAGAGTCTACCAACAATCTTCCTGGTGTCTACTTTTATCTCAGGTTTCAAGACAGTGTCTTGATCTTTAACTCACCGAAATGTTTCTGTTTGACAAGCAGTGACACAGAGATGTATGATACACACTGTTACCTCAACAAAGCTCAGAGATGTATGACACACACTGTTACCTCAACAAAGCTCAGAGATGTATGACACACACTGTTACCTCAACAAAGCTCAGAGATGTATGACACACACTGTTACCTCAACAAAGCTCAGAGATGTATGATACACACTGTTACCTCAACAAAGCTCAGAGATGTAGGACACACACTGTTACCTCAACAAAGCTCAGAGATGTAGGACACACACTGTTACCTCAACAAAGCTCGAGTGATGATACACACTGTTACTCAAAAGTAGAGTGTATGACCACTGTTACAACAAAGCTCAAGATGTGATACACGTTACCTCAACAAAGCTAGAGATGTTGATACATTTCCTCAACAAAGCTAGAGATGTAGGACACACGTTACCTCAACAAAGCTCGAGATCACAATGTACCTCAACAAAGCTCTCTCTAGTGAGGAATAAAAAGGCACAATACAGTAACTTTTTAATTTTCTAAGTAGGACCGAAACGTCGTCATAAGTAGTAGTAGTAGTAGTCGTGGTAACAATAATAATAAGTGGTAGATATTGTTTTCCAAGAGATGTCAGATAGCAAGGTAGTGTGATCCATCAAAGCCAGTTATCTTACCAGTTATCTTACCAGTTATCTTACCAGCAGTGTCTTGATATTACAACTCTGTGTTCTCCTCAGAACAGCAACCACCTCACCCCTCCTTCAGGATTCAGGCAGCAATGTACTTCCACCTCCAGGATTCAAGTCCGGCTAACTGGTTTCTCTGAATCCCTTCATAAATGTTACCTTGCTGACACTCTTCTCCAATCTAACACGCTGACACACGCTTGACTGATGCTCAAGGTTCTATCAAATAAAACCTCCTTCACCACCAAGCCTTCCTGGGACGATCCCTTCCCAGTCTTCCCTCTCTCCTAGATTTATACACCCTCTGTCATCCTATTTTGCAAACGTTACTAAATAGGCAAACCTCTTCAACAAACCCTCCTCCATCCCATGAATTTTTTTTTTTTAAATCCCATCCTCTTCCAATTTCTACACACCCATTTCTCTGCATAATATTCACACCTACATTACCTTTACCTCTGATATACCTTTGAAGAGTTTCGAGAGTTTCTCTAATCTCTGAGCACAGCCATGGGCCAGGCTCGTCTGGTGCTTGCCTGGTCAACCAGGCTGTTGCTGCTGGAGGTCTGCTGTCCCAAATATCCATCACAGCCTGGTTGATCTGGCACCTGGTGAAGGTACTCGTCCAGTTTCCTCTTGAAGACTTCTACACTTGTTCCAGCAGTGTTTCTGATATCTTCTGGTAAGGTGTTGAATAATCTGGGACCCCGGATGTTGATACAGTGCTCCCTTATTGTGCCCACCGCACCCCTGCTCCTCACTGGGTTTATTCTACACTTCCTCCCATATGTCTCACTCCAGAAAGTTGTAATGGCAGTGTGCAGATTTGGGACCAGACCCTCCACAGGACAGATACGGGATGCACAATAAACTTTTAAGAGAACATAAAATGACTCTTCTTGTAACAATAAATAAAGACCTCTTTTTTTATATATATATTTACACAGTCTCTCAGCCTTAAAAATAGTAACAAAAAAACGTGTACCTAAAAACCTCTCGACTGGTTGGTTTATCTCTTTTAAACCTTGTAGACTACACAGAGTATACCTGGAGAGTATACCTGGAGAGTATACCTGGAGAGGGTTTCGGGGGTCAACACCCCCGCGGCCCGGTCTGTGACCAGGCCTGGCTGTGGATTAGGGCCTGGTAGTTTAAACCTTACAATAGGGATTAAAGTTCTCTAAATGTATATACATAGACGTGTACCTGTGTTCTTTTGTTTTTGAAACCAGTTTTGAGGTTTTTCTACTTTCAGGCATCACCTAACAAGTTAGAGTTCACACAGTAGGGTATTTCAGATCTGTATGTCTCCTGAAAAACATTTGTAGTTTTGATAGCTGTTATCCAACACTGTCACTGTGATAGATGTTATCCAACACTGTCACTGTGATAGTTGTTATCCAACACTGTCACTGTGATAGTTGTTATCCAACACTGTCACTGTGATAGTTGTTATCCAACACTGTCACTGTGATAGCTGTTATCCAACACTGTCACTGTGATAGTTGTTATCCAACACTGTCACTGTGATAGTTGTTATCCAACACTGTCACTGTGATAGTTGTTATCCAACACTGTCACTGTGATAGTTGTTATCCAACACTGTCACTGTGATAGTTGTTATCCAACACTGTCACTGTGATAGCTGTTATCCAACACTGTCACTGTGATAGTTGTTATCCAACACTGTCACTGTGATAGTTGTTATCCAACACTGTCACTGTGATAGTTGTTATCCAACACTGTCACTGTGATAGCTGTTATCCAACACTGTCACTGTGATAGTTGTTATCCAACACTGTCACTGTGATAGCTGTTATCCAACACTGTCACTGTGATAGCTGTTATCCAACACTGTCACTGTGATAGTTGTTATCCAACACTGTCACTGTGATAGCTGTTATCCAACACTGTCACTGTGATAGTTGTTATCCAACACTGTCACTGTGATAGTTGTTATCCAACACTGTCACTGTGATAGCTGTTATCCAACACTGTCACTGTGATAGTTGTTATCCAACACTGTCACTGTGATAGCTGTTATCCAACACTGTCACTGTGATAGCTGTTATCCAACACTGTCACTGTGATAGTTGTTATCCAACACTGTCACTGTGATAGCTGTTATCCAACACTGTCACTGTGATAGTTGTTATCCAACACTGTCACTGTGATAGTTGTTATCCAACACTGTCACTGTGATAGTTGTTATCCAACACTGTCACTGTGATAGTTGTTATCCAACACTGTCACTGTGATAGCTGTTATCCAACACTGTCACTGTGATAGCTGTTATCCAACACTGTCACTGTGATAGCTGTTATCCAACACAGTCACTGTGATAGTTGTTATCCAACACTGTCACTGTGATAGTTGTTATCCAACACTGTCACTGTGATAGTTGTTATCCAACACTGTCACTGTGATAGTTGTTATCCAACACTGTCACTGTGATAGTTGTTATCCAACACTGTCACTGTGATAGCAACACTACTGAATATAACATCTTAAACAATCACTCCCAAGTATCTTCCAGACTTTTATTTCCTCAAATTTTCCTTAGCAGAGTAACCGAATTTTTCCTTCACTGAGGATCATAGTTTGCCGTTGGTCCCTGGAAGACTTGGCTAACATCATAGATTTGTTATGTTCTCCCTCCATGCTGGACACAACAAATCTATGAACTGCAAAGGCAAACTATGGATTCACGAAATCGTAATGACACGATTGCAAGAAAACCATACCACGGGCGGGGCTTGAACCCGCAGTCAGTGTCGTAAAACTACAGACCGACGCGTTATCCACTGGAGCCAGCTGCAGCTGGCATCAGGAGGGTGGTAACAGTGGGCTTCCCACTGTTACTACAATACCTTTTACCAAGCCAGCTTCCATGCTTCCCTCTCCAACACGTGTTTTGCATTTGAGAAACAGACATCAACAAACCTGCGTTTGACGTTATGGCGACACCTGTGTGAGTGTCCTGTGCCACCCAAACCCAGACCAGTTCTACCACTGGGCCTAACACTTTCTTACAGTCAGCACGGCCTAGCAACTATTCTGTCTACCTTGCTAACCGGGTTTAGCCCCGGCTCTTTTTCTCCTTTCTTACATCCCTTCGTTTCACCCACTTATCTTCCTCTATCCAAATCTCCCTTTTCACCCACATGGGTCTTACCTGGGAGTATTCTATGCTATGCTATGTTACTACCCTCCTGCTGTTGCTGCTACTACTGTTGCTGGTGTTTAATGTACTGACTGTTAACATCTTGCTGCTGCTCCTCTATGTTAACTTTGTTTCCCACTGTTAAAACTCTCCTGTTGTTGTTGCTGCTGCTGTTGCTGTTAAAGTTATTGCCTATCAATGTTCCCTTGTTGGTGCTGATCTCTGTTTATGTTACCACCCTGCTGCTGTTGTTGCTGTTCTTTGTTAACTTCTGTTGCGTAACAGCAATGAGAGAGAGTGGAAGTACAGCTCAAGCTCTTGTACCTCACAGTAAACACACACACTTTACGATGGAGGGTGAGAGAGGGGAAGCGGCCGGAGCACTGAAGCAAGGAAGGCTTTTCAATTTCTGATAAATATGGAGTTACAGGAGGGAGAGCCTGGAGGGGGGATGGGGAATGCTGTCAATGGCTTCTTCAAAGTCGAGTGGAGGTTATGGAAGAAATTTAAAAAATCTTCGGCCGAATTTTAAGTCTCGTGCAATTTGGGATATTAATTTCCCGAATCCTCTATAGAGAAGAGGTAAAAAAATTGTAACTCTCTTGTTAACATCCCACTACTGTGAGTGACTCAGTTATATTCTAGTCAATATCTGTACACCAGGCTAGTGTTCTGTACACCAGGCTAGTGTTCTGTACACCAGGCTAGTGTTCTGTACACCAGGCTAGTTCTGTCCTAGGCTGTTCTACACCAGGCTAGTGTTCTGTACACCAGGCTAGTGTTCTGTACACCAGGCTAGTGTTCTGTACACCAGGCTAGTGTTCTGTACACCAGGCTAGTGTTCTGTACACCAGGCTAGTGTTATGTACACCAGGCTAGTGTTCTGTACACCAGGCAAGTGTTCTGTACACCAGGCAAGTGTTCTGTACCCCAGGCTAGTGTTCTGTACACCAGGCTAGTGTCTATACACCAGGCTGTGTTCTTTCACCAGGCTAGTGTTCTGTACACCAGGCTAGTGTTCTGTACACCAGGCTAGTGTTATGTAGCACCCAGGCTAGTGTTCTGTACACCAGGCTAGTGTTCTACCAGGCAAGTGTTCTGTACACCAGGCAAGTGTTCTGTACCCCAGGCTAGTGTTCTGTACACCAGGCTAGTGTTCTATACACCATGCTAGTGTTCTGTACACCAGGCAAGTGTTCTGTACACCAGGCTAGTGTTGTCGTGTCAGTATCATATATACACTTGTGTAGTGTATCAGCATTCATCCCACTTATACAGCTGGTCCCTTTGCGTGTGACGTCACGATACCCGCTGACGTCAGAGGCTCAGCGCATGTGCATAGTCTCAGATAGGCGTACCCTCTCACTAGCGTCAGACCTATAACTGGACAGACGTGGCTGGACTCTCGCCTCCTTAGCTCAGTGGTAGCAGCGGTGTGCCGTAATTTTTATCGATTACGATGTTATAGAGAGATAGACGAAGACAAGCAAGCAAACAGCCTCCAGACCAACCACGTTACCAGCTACCTACATCCAAGAAGTCTACAATATCTACAGTATCTCCTGGTCAGTTAAGTGTCTCATACGTTAATTTGTTAAAACCTACGAGGGGTTGACCCGGGTTTTGCAAATTCTGTACGAGTAAGCCAGTGTGAGGGGAGTGTACCATTCCAGCCAGTAAGCCACCACCAGTTACGTCAGCCTAGGCTTAAGCCAGCTTCTACCTTGCTGTGCTAATTTGTCACAAGATTCCAAGCCAGTCAATCTGTGTGAAAATATTCTACTAAGCCAGCAAGCCACTCTGCTGTCTGAGAAGTAAGCCACGTGAGTTCACGCATTTATACCACCTTTGTACTCCAGTGTATTGCTGTTCTGAGTACAATACCATCCCCGTGGTATCCTGGGTTATTCAAGCCACCCTGGGTTAATCCAAGTGTTTATACAAACGGCGTAAGCCACAGGCGCACGCGGGAAGCGGTGTAAGCCTAGCCACTCCACCCAACCACCCCCCACCACCCACGCTAAGGCAGACGCCTTGACCACGTGTATCCACCCACACAAAGCATTAAGTGTGGATTATTTCACCCTTAACTGGGTCCTGCAAGCAGTTTATTGGCTACGAACCAGGTCGAGCGTCCTGAGTGTGTTTCTTCTGAACTGTTGTGCCAACTTTACAAAGCCTCGGTTCGTAGTCCGTCGGTTTATGCACATTACTTCAAGTTATCAACGAGTGGACCAGACCACCATCCTCCACCACCATCCCACCGCTGCCACCACTTGTCGTGTGGGTCTTTGGGAGAGATATTTAGGTAGACATAGACACTCCTTGTAGGATGGTTACGGTATATTTACGGACTAAGCAGGAGAGAGTCCAGCCACGTCTGTCCAGTTATAGGTTTGACGCTAGTGAGAGGGTACGCCTATCTGAGACTATGCACATGCGCTGAGCCTCTGACGTCAGCGGGTATCGTGACGTCACACGCAAAGGGACCAGCTGTATAAGTGGGATGAATGCTGATACACTACACAAGTGTATATATGATACAGATTCCTTCAGTAGGAAAGTGATTATAAGTTAATCTTGTTCATTCCTCCAGTAGGAAAGTGATCATAAGTTGTGAGCTAAAGATAGAAAATTAGAAAATCCAGACTAGAACTGACGTTATTGACTGTGTGTTTTGTTATCAGATTTCTAGTATCTAGTAAGATTGTTGTGTGTTCAAGTTCTCTCTGAGTTCTGAGTTTTAACAGTATAACCCGTGTTAGCCGAGTTTATCTTTCCTGTTAAAACTTCTTCCCTGTAAATATTTATTCTTCCTCAGAAGCCGAAGAGTGCATGAATACACATCGATTGATCGATCAAATTTGCAATTGTAATATATATAATCCATTATATCTAGTCCATTAAATTTCTCTTAAGCACTGTTAACTCAAGAAGTGCGAGAGTAAGATTAATCTTGATCAGTTCCGAGTTATAATGTGTTTGCTATTGTATAGATTCACCCAGTACCACCTGTCTGTTCAGCCTATAGAGTTGTATAGTATGCCGAGACGTCATACGATAACATGGCCGAGCTGTCGTGTCAGTATCATATATACACTTGTGTAGTGTATCAGCATTCATCCCACTTATACAGCTGGTCCCTTTGCGTGTGACATCACGATACCCGCTGACGTCAGAGGCTCAGCGCATGTGCATAGTCTCAGATAGGCGTACCCTCTCACTAGCGTCAGACCTATAACTGGACAGACGTGGCTGGACTCTCTCCTGCTTAGTCCGTAAATATACCGTAACCATCCTACAAGGAGTGTCTATGTCTACCTAAATATCTCTCCCAAAGACCCACACGACAGTGTTATGTACACCAGGCTAGTGTTCAGTACACCAGGCAAGTGTTCAGTACACCAGGCAAGTGTTCAGTACACCAGGCAAGTGTTATGTACACCAGGCTAGTGTTCTGTACACCAGGCTAGTGTTCTATACACCAGGCAAGTGTTCTGTACACCAGGCTAGTGTTCTGTACACCAGGCTAGTGTTCAGTACACCAAGCAAGTGTTCTGTACACCAGGCTAGTGTTCTGTACACCAGGCTAGTGTTCTGTACACCAGGCTAGTGTTATGTACATCAGGCTAGTGTTATGTACACCAGGCTAGTGTTCTGTACAACCAGGCTAGTGTTATGTACACCAGGCTAGTGTTCTGTACACCAGGCTAGTGTTCTGTACACCAGGCTAGTGTTCTGTACACGACGCTAGTGTTCTGTACACCAGGCTAGTGTTATGTACACCAGGCTAGTGTTCTGTACACCAGGCTAGTGTTATGTACACCAGGCAAGTGTTATGTACACCAGGCTAGTGTTCTGTACACCAGACTAGTGTTATGTACACCAGGCAAGTGTTGTGTACACCAGGCTAGTGTTCTGTACACCAGGCTAGTGTTATGTTCTGTACATCAGAATAATGTTATGTTCTGTAAACCAGGATAATGTTATGTTCTGTACACCAAGATAGTGTTATGTTATGTACACCAGGTTAGTGTTATGTTCTGTACACCAGGATAGTGTTATGTTCTGTACACCAGGTTAGTGTTATGTTCTGTACACCAGGATAATGTTCTGTTCTGTACACCAGGCTAGTGTTCTGTACACGAGGCAAGTGTTATGTTCTGTACATCACGATACTGTTATGTTCTGTACACCAGGCTAGTGTCATGTTCTGTACACCAGGATAATGCTATGCTCTGTACACCAGGCTAGTGTAATGTTCGGTACACCAGGATGTTATGTTCTGTACACCAGGCTAGTGTTATGTTCTGTACACCAGGCCATTGTTGTTCTGTACACCAGGCTAGTGTTGCTCTGTACACCAGGCTAGTGTTATGTCCAGTACACCAGGCTAGTGTTGATTATGTGCTGTACACCACCTTTGATATACCTTTGAAGAGTTTCGAGAGTTTATCTATTCTCTGAGCCCGGTCATGGGGCAGGCTCGTCTGGTGCTTGCCTGGTCCACCAGGCTGTTGCTGCTGGAGGCCCGCTGCCCCACATATCCATCACAGCCTGGTTGATCTGGCACCCGATAAAGATACTTGTCCAGTTTCCTCTTGAAGGCTTCTACACTGGTTCCAGCCGTGTTTCGGATATCTTCTGGTAAGATGTTGAATACTCTAGGACCTTGGATGCTAATACAGTGCTCCCGTATTGTCCCCACCACACCCCTGCTCCTCACTGGGTTTATTTTACACTTCCTCCCATATCTCTCACTCCAGTATGTTGTTATGGCAGTGTGTAGATTTGGGACCAGGCCCTCAAGTACTTTCCAGGTATATATTATCATGTATCTCTCTCTCCTCCGCTCCAATGAGTATATGTTCAAGACTTGAAGGCGTTCCCAATAATTTAGACGTTTCATTGGCTCAATATGAGCCGTAAACGATCTCTGAATTTGTTCCAGCTCTGATATTTCTCCTGTCCTGAACGGGGCCGTCAGCACTGAGCAGTATTTCCCTTGTTTTGAAAGTTCTCAATACCCACCCCGTCATCTTCCTGGCTGTTGTGACCTTTGTCTTGTTATGGTTTTTAAAAGACAGATCAGCAGATGTAATTATTCCCAAGTCCTTTACGTGTTCCTTTCGTTCTATGTGGTGACCCTCTTGCGTTTTGTATATAGTGTTCCTTTTGAGTTCTTCATTTTTTCCATACCTAAGCAGCTGAAACTTATCACCATTGAATGTCATGTTGTTCTCCACTGCCCACTGGGAAGACCCTGCTTATGTCTTCCTGTAATTTTTCAGTGTCCTCTACCGTAGTGACTTCCATGCTTATTTTAGTGTCATCTGCAAATGATGATACAAAAGTGTGCTGGGTGTTTTTATCTATGTCTGCTGGATCTTGCCCTGTTCACTACTACTTTTTGTATTGTGTGTGTTAGGAACCGAAAAATCCATCTGCCTACCTTTCCCGTAATGCCCATGACCCTCATTTTGTGCGCTATCACCCGATGATCGCATTTGTAAAACGTCTTTGCAAAATCTGTGTAAATCACATCTGCGTTTTGGTCGTCTTCCAACGCCTCCATAATTCTGTCATAATGGTTCAGCAGCTGTGACAGGCATGATCGTCCCGCTCTAAAGCCATGCTGGTTCGGGTTGTGCTGGTCCATGAAATTTGTAATCTGCCGTCTCATTACTCATTTGAAGATTTTTATGATGTGAGAAGTTAGGGTTACTGGTCTGTAATATTTAGCTAGTGCTCTACTACCTTCCTTATGCAAAGGAGCTATGTCTGAACTCTTTAAGGCCTCCGGTGTGTGTGTGTGTGTGTGTGTGTGTGTGTATATGTGTGTGTGTGTGTACACAGTGGTCCGGTATTTTTTTTTATTCTGGTAGTTAGGCCTAAAGCCAGGCTCCCCTATAATTGGTTCATCAGCCAAGCTATCGACCGTAAGCCTCAGGCCTACAACACCTGGCATCAAGTACTGGCAACACCTGGCACCAGGCACTGGCCAACACCTGGCACCAAGCACTAGCCTAGTGTCCTCTGAAAACCTCGCCCCTGGTACATGTCCCTGGTACACGCCCCATGTAGACGCTCCTGGTACACGCCCCTGGTACATGTCCTTGATACACGCCCCTGGTATATGCCCCTGGTACACGCCCTTGGTACATGCCCCTGGCGCCTCTGGTACACGCCCCTGGCACACTTCCTGCTCTCTTTCTCAGTACGGCAAGTTAAGGTAAAATGCCGATCAGTTTTATGAAGAAATGTGGGCGCAGCGGGGGTGTGGGCGTGGCGAGGGTGTAAGCGTAGCCAGACTGGGGCCGTGGCGAAGGTGTGGGTGCGGCCGTGGCGAGGGTGTGGGTGCGGCCGTGGCGAGGGTGTGGGTGCGGCCGTGGCGAGGGTGTGGGTGCGGCCGTGGCGAGGGTGTGGGTGCGGCCGTGGCAAGAGTATTGGGTGTGTGGCGAAGGTATGGGTATGGCGAGGGTGTGGGCGTGGCTAGGGTGTTGGCGTGATCAGGGTGTGGGCGTGGCAAGGGTGATGGCGTGGTTAGGGTGTGGGCGTGTATGGTGTCAGGACGGGTGACAGCACAAGGATGGTTGTGCACGTGTTATGGACTCGACAAAGACTTGCAGTTATATTGAGACAGGTAACTATAACCTTCACAACAAGAGATGCCATGTCAGACGATAACAATCTTGAAGTAACCTGTTCTCACAAGACTGGAATATTACTCAAGAACTAACTGTCCATCTTGAGGGGCGCCTCAGTTCCCCTGTTTTCCAATATGTTATTTTTTTCCCTATAATCTACCTTGTTCATAATTACTATCGCATTTGCTTTGTCTGCTTTCCTAAGGTGAAGTCCAGGATCTTTACTTAATTCATGGTATAACTTAACAAATCTTTGATGACAATTAGGTTCAAAGATTTGTTAAGTTATACCATGAATTAAGTAAAGATCCTGGACTTAACCTTACGAAAGCAGACAAAGCAAATGTGATAGCAGTTATGAACAAGGTAGATTATAGAGAAAAATAAACACGATATTAGGAGACAGGGAAACTGACGCGTCTCTTAAGGCAGGCAAAACTGCAGACCAGCAGAATGTAGAGAGAGATTCACTGTTCGTATAAATTCAGTGAAGCACTTAAATTATTGGGAACGTTTGAAGTCCCTCGAACTATACTACTGGGACCGTTGGCGAGAAAGCTACACTATAATTTTCACCTGGAAAATTCTAGAGGAACTGGTCCCAAATCTGTACACAAAATCACTTTCTACTTTAAAAGGAGTCCAGACAGATGGTGCACCAGACAAGACTGGTCTGGCCCTGAACCAGGCTTGTCTGGTGCTAGCCTGGTCAACCAGGCTGTTGCTGCTGGTAGTCCACTGCCCCATATATCCGTCATAGCCTGGTTGATCTGGCACTTGATGAAGATACTTGTCCAGTTTCCTCTTGAAAGACTTCTACACTTGTTGCAGCAGTGTTTCTATCTTCTGGTAAGATGTTGAATAGTCTGAGGTTACGGATGTTGATACCATGTTCCCTTATTGTGCCCACTGCACCCCTGCTTTTCGGGTTTATTCTACCCTTCCTCCCATATCTCTCACTCCAGTATGTTGTTATGGAAGTGTGTAGATTTGGGACCAGGCTCTCGAGTACTTTCCAGGTATATATTATCATGTATCTCTCTCCTCCGCTACAGTGAGTGCGTTCCTAGTAATTTAAATGCTTTACTGACTCTGCGTTGGCTGTAAACAATCTCTGTATCTGTTGCAGCTCTGATATTTCTCCTGCCCTGAACGGAGCCGTCAACACTGAACAGTGTAGATGAGTGGTTCAGAGAACCGACGAATTAGTAAATTACACACATATGCAACACTTGGGTATCTTTATTGAGGAAACGTTTCGCCTCACAGTGGCTTCATCAGTCCATACAAAGGAGAATCGTGAAGAACAGGAGGAGTTTGAGGTGGTCAGTCCCTCAACCTTGAGTCGATGTTGTCAGTCCAAGATTGAGGGACTGACCACCTCAAACTACTCCTGTTCTTCACGATTCTCCTTTGTATGGACTGATGAAGCCACTGTGGGGCGAAACGTTTCCTCAATAAAGATACCCAAGTGTTGCATATGTGTGTAATTTACCAACACTGAACAATACTCCCTGGAAACATAAGGGAATTACCCACACACTCTTGGCTGTCTTCAAGATGGAACTTGATAAGGTCCTCAAGTTAGTTTCTGATCAGCCGAGTTGTAATGGACACGTTGGTCTGCGTGTGGCCAGCACCAACAGCCTGGTCAATCACGTCAACCCTGCAGCCTGGTCTGGGACCTGGCTTTGTCTCTGTTGATGCTTTCCTCTCTCATTACATTGTTAAATGCTCTAAACTTCAGAACACCCGTGACTTAACCTGATTCCTTCCCTGTCTTATCTTCCCCCTTCTCCTTTTTTCTCCTTGGGTTTTCCTTTCTTTCTGTTCTTTCTTTTGCCTTGTATTTTCCTTCATTTTTTCGCTTTTCTTCCCTCTCGTACCCCCCTTGCGGGCCGCTAGCCTCATAGCAGTGCTCCTTCCCATATGACTGTCTACTCTACTACCTTTACTACTACCTTTACTACTACCACTACTACCACTACTCCTACATTTCCCCACTCTCTTGTACCCTCCCCTGTCTGCCTGCCTATAAATACCCTTCCTCTGTCTCTGTGTGTTAGTGTGACTTTGTAAATGGTCCAAGTCGGGCCGAAACGTCGTCGTAAGCTCCTCTCTTTTATATGTGCGGGTTGTGTGTGTATTGACATGTGAGATATGTAACTAAACAATGAAGTATTCTGACGATTATAAAATGCGTGTACAATAATACTACCAATCAGTATAATTACACAAGCACATACCTGATATACATACAGTACAATCATTATCTCAAAGTCCACAGCAGGATTCGAACCTACACCATGAACGTAGTAGCTTCTCCACTCAGCCAGATCTGGCTGAGTGGAGAAGGTACTACGTTGATGCAGTGTTTGTAGGTCGCATGCTGCTGTGGACTGAGAGATAATGATTGTAAATATCACTTATATGAGGGTAGTTACAACACCTTGCATATGAACTTATTGGTATCTTTCACCATTAATATAGCGATACCTGTGTAACACAACACCACCGCGGTATCTTGGTATCTTACTCTACAACTTATTGACTTGTTGTTAAGTGTCAGAAGGACCAGTGGGTCTGCAAGTGTGCCCCGCCTCATGTGATGCCATCTCCACCCACTGCACCAGTATACAGTGATCGACTGAATACGTCAAACTCTCGTATATCAGTCACCTCGGTATGGAGGGTCCAACTTGGTGGCGCAGGTCAAACACATGGAAAATATACACAACACAGTGTTGCACATGTTTTATTGATGTACATGTCTGTATTGTGCACCAATATAATGGCTGAGTACAGAGGTGCACAAGCAGCACACGGCTAATGAGCCGTGTATGTGACCAATTGTGTTGCAAAGGTCTGAGCAAATCTCACACCTCTACAACACAACTGTCCTCAAAGATTTGTTAAGTTATACCATGAATTAAGGAAAGATCCTGGACTTCACCTTACGAAACAAAGCAAATTTGATAGTAATTATGGACAAGGTAGATTATAGTGGAAAAACTGAACATGTTATTAGATGACGGGGGTAGTTAGGTGCCCCTGAACATAGCACCTCCATCTACACTCACCCACACTAACAAAACACCACCACTGTTAACGTGCAATCTGTACTGCGTCATGGTGAACTCTTATTGGGGATCTTTATTTCTGAAACGTTTCGTCTACATAGTAGGCTTCTTCAGTCTAATACAGAGGTAATGACATATGGAGACAGCAGAGGTAGTGAAGATGTAATCAGCCTAGTAGTAGTAGAGAGTTCCATATACAGTCAGTCAGCTGTGTAGGCGACACCTTTCAGTAATAAACATCCCCAACTCTTACACGTGTCTCTTATCAACTTAAGAATAAGACTCCAAGGGAAGTCTGTGACCAGGTGACGTCTGTGACCAGGTGACGTCTGTGACCAGGTGACCTGATCATTGCTCAACATACATAAATTCCATCTGAGCATTACTAGAGAGGCTTACCTGTAATATACCTTCGATAAGTTTCGAGAGTTTTTCAACTCCCGGAGCCCGGCCATAGGTCAGACTTGTCTGGTGCTTGCCTAGTCAACCAGGCTGTTGCTGCTGGTGGCCCGCTGCCCCATATATATATCACAGCCTGGTTGATCTGGCACCTGAAAATATTTTTCCAGATACTTGTTCCAGCCGTGTTTCTGATATCTTCTGGTAAGATGTTGAATAGTCTGGGACCCCGGATGTTGATACAGTGCTCCCGTATTCTCCCCACCGCACCCCTGCTCCTCACTGGGTTTATTTTACACTTCCTCCCATATCTCTCACTCCAGTATGTTGTTATGGCAGTGTGCAGATTTGGAACCAGGCCCTCTAGTACTTTCCAGGTATATATTATCATGTGATAATGATGGTAAAATTACCATCATGTTAGGTAAGTCACAAGTGCAACTAATGTGACAAAATGTCGCATTAGTTGCACTTGTGACGTTTTAACATATATTATCATGTAACTCTCTCTCCTCCACTCTAGTGAGTACATATTTAAGACTTTAAGGCGTTCCCAGTAATTTAAATGCTTTATTGGCTCTATGTGGGCCATAAACAATATCTGCATTTGTTCCAGCTCTGATATTTCTCCTGCTCTGAACGGGGCCGTCAGCACTGAGCAATATTACAAACGAGAGAGCACTAGCAATTTAAAAACTGTCACCACTGGCATTATTTCCCTTGTTTTGAAAGTTCTCATAATCCACCCAATCATCCTCCTGGTTGTCGCGACCTTTGTCTTATTGTGTTCTTTAAAAGAAAGGTCAGCTAACATAATTATTCCCAACAGTTGACAGGAGTGGAAGACACAGCAGTGGAACATTACCTTCCCATCCAATAAAAAGCAACAGTGCGCAAATTAAA